>CABFOW010005345.1:0-41191 GCA_902141385.1 Timema californicum | reverse complement strand
CCAACCACCGCAGCACACACACACACACACGGCATTGATTTCTGAAATCCTGTTCGATGGAGTCTCGTATTCAATAATTAGGTAGAAGCTGCCACCAACAATTCCCAATAAACACATTACAATGCGAGGCTTTAACCGCCGCCACGTGATGCGGAGGCTATTTGGTTGAGATGGGGGGGAGGGGGGAGGATCCCCTTACCCCCTCTCCGCCCACCAAACTCTCACAGTCATATTACAGCGCAGGGTAACAATATGGTGGAGGTGCAAAATCTGGCCAATATGGCTTTTAATTCGTCTGTTATACAGACCCAAACGGTAACACCCGTCACTGAAAATAAGCTGTGGAAGTTTTTAAATTTCAACGATGAGAAAAATAAATTCTTACAATTTTTTTTGCAAGCTATTCCTTGTTAATTTTATAAGAAGTTGGCAGTAGTAACCGTCATTGTCCGGGGTGACTTTTTTATTTGCTTTAAACAGAAATGTAAAAAAATCTTAATTCTAATTTCTAGCGACCCAGTTCTTAATGAATATTTAAAAAAAAAATCCTGCTTCGAGATGCACATGTTTGTGAACAGAAGCTACTAATTTTTAAAATTTCAGCCCTCTCCGTGTCCGGTAAATATCGTACAATGCCCATGAAAAACAAACTCTTCAATTTATTAACATAGACTACATCGAGTAAAGTTGTAAAATTAAAAACTAGATTTTTAGATATTTTTTTTTTTACAAAATGTAAATTCATATTTCAAAATAATATATAAACTACAAGTGTCAATAGACACGTGGTTAAATTCATATAATTTATTTCACCGGTGATGGAAAGATCAAGGTTTTAATCCTGGCTGGGTGTATGTAATAAGGATGTTTAAAAAAAAAGTTTTCCATCTCCCACTCAACGCAACGTGGATACATTTCTTCTAAATACTACCTTCCCTGTAATTACTCTCATCAGCGCTTAACTCAAACAGGATGTAAGATACTTAAAAAAATAATAAGAAAAAACACCCCTTGAGGCGTTTAAGGATAGGCCTGGTTCTATTTTTTAAATGATGGGGGGCGGGGGAGGAGAAAGGTGTCAACTTTTTTATTTTTTTGACTTATTGAACTTGACACGTCTGTGATGGGTAGGTGTGGACGGGGGGTGGGGGGTTAGGGGGGCAGCAGTAAGTGGTGGAAGTGAATGTGGTCGACTGGTTGAATATTTCGCCCAATCCCGGAAATAATTCGATCAGATTTTGACTCCCTCCCTCCCCCTGTACCCCTTCCCCTTACTACGCGAGTTCCAGGGCGATTATCACATGCAAGCCCGTGTCGGATGCTAACGTGCCAACAAACGTACGGTTTGATTTAATTGGATCAATTCGACGGATACAGATCTGTTGACGGATCTGATTACTTTTTTTTGTTTTTAGTCACCCCTTTGCTTCCAATTAAAAACCAATAACGGTATTTTAGTAGGCTTAGCCTTGTTACTCCAAACTTGGTTCCCCCCTTTTCCTACACCTCCCTCCAAACTCCCTCCAAATCCGCTCTAATCTAGATAGGTGATTTAGCCGCGTCTTATCACATATCTTGTTAATAGTCGAAATCTATATTTTATTCACCGTGGCTTTTATCAATACTACACCGAAAATCTCACTGAGGGTCACACTATCTAAGGCGTCAGGTTAGCGATAAGATGGATTCCCACAGGACTGGGGTTGAGAAGGGTGTTGAGATATGAATCTCGGCTGGATACACATAATTTATCTGGTTTCTCACCATAGGTCCAGTTGATCCCGTAAACTAGTTTGGGGCACTATCGCTAGGGGCAGCTTGCAATGACGTCACAGAGGAATGCGCATGCGTGGACGCGAAGTCCGTAGAGGTCCGTAGAAGTGGGAAGTCCATACAAAATTCGCCATTACTGTTTTGTTGGCAACTT
The DNA here is from genome assembly GCA_902141385.1 of Timema californicum. Taxonomy (NCBI): domain Eukaryota; kingdom Metazoa; phylum Arthropoda; class Insecta; order Phasmatodea; family Timematidae; genus Timema; species Timema californicum. The sequence continues at coordinate 39,264 of CABFOW010005345.1, read as the reverse complement.
TTAGTTTGTTTTAAAGAAGGAGTTTAGTTAGATTTTATAGATTTTACATATTATAACGTGGTTTATCTATAAAATAATGGATTTAATTAAATTTGATTTAATTTGATATACAAATTGATTAACTAACATTCCTCAATAGAAAATGCTTTGTGTTCAAAGTGTAACGTACAGCTTCGAATCTTTTAGTTCGCGGCACTAACGTCGCGAGCGCTAGTGATATGGTTTTACTTGCCAACATTAGAGTGGCGTTTCTATACTTATTCAATTTCTATGTTTATCACTTTTGGGTTTTTATATCCCTTCTTTTATAAATAAAATTGTAAACTCACTAAACGTGTTTAGAAGACTTGGTCTACTCAGTATATGACTTGGTCGTATTCGTTACGCGTGGGCGCTACTGTATGAAATAAAAACTGATAATAAAAAGTTGACCTTTGTGATCTTGGGGCTAATTGCTCACATCAGGACCTGATGTTCGTGGGTTCAAACCCAGCCGGTGTCAACGGATTTTTCCCTGAGCGATGAAATTCCGTAGCCCGACTTCAGAGAGGAAGTAGGTCTAAAGCCTTATGTCCCATGTCGAGTTAGGCGTGTAAAATAATCCTGTAAGGATGATTTCCCACGTTTCTTTCGCACAAATGTGAGTACACTCTATCTAAATTCAACCTTCCTCGTACCTAACACATTAGTGCAATTAGTACTTACATATGCGTTTAACCCTGACTGGTAACAATACGTGATAATAAACCAAATTAATAATCCACAAATCGTAGCCATAATAAGATTATGTAGGAAGAAAGATTTATAAACTACAAAAATATTTTTTATATGATCAACATTAATAACATTTGAATTGGTGACCTGGTGGTCTAGGGGTATGGTATCAGACCTCTGTGCTGGGAGTCTGGGGTTCAATCCTCAGTCCCGGCACAGATTTATCTGATTACCAAACCCTTCCTTCACCTCTGACAGGACATCTTGTGAATGTGGGGAATCCCAGGCCTCCACCGTGGTTCGGATCCCACGTTAAACTTTAGGTCCTCCATTTCATCTCAAAATCACCCTACCATTACACATTAGCGTAAGTGCGTGTAACCCGAACGTGTAGTAAGACGCGGTACTAATAATCATAATAATAATAATAATTTAGTATGTTATTAATAGTGACTTGTATTGATTTAGAAACCAAACACATCAAATTAGACTACCACAAATTAAGTTTATTGAAATGTGAATACATGAAAGAAGTTTTAGTAACTTTTTTTTTATCACTATCAGAACCTGTACTTCTTATTAGAACTCTACTATAGCTACTTCCCATATCGATCGAAGTTCATGTTTCCGGAAAGAAGGATTAAAAAGCTTGCGAGATATTGGTTTTGTAAAAAAAAAGGTCCAAAGGTCGCTTTGCTCTGTGATATTCTTTTCCGCCTCCCTTCCCCCCCGACCCCGGAATGTCACACAATCCGACTAAAAAGATTGTTCTCACAACGGTGGAAATGATTTTTTTTTGTGTGTGCCGCTTATCTGTTTTATCTCCGAGTTTCGATGTGGACGTACATAATATATTTCACTTCCCTCGTCCCTCACGCAAAGTTCAATGTAGGCTTCTCCGTTGCAGACCGCTTTTCTAACAACTGCATCTGTCGACGCGCAGACAGACCTTCAGGAAAAAGATGAAAAGTGGACATTTTTATCCGGTATGTTGTGTGTGTTAGGGGCTGAAGGGAGATTGGGCGTAGTGGGTTGGTCTCACTTGGCTATCTATCTCTTCCTCCTTTTTTTGTCTATCTCCTTCTCACTTCTTTTTCGCTCTGTTTCTCTATCTCATTTTGCTTCTTTTTTTTTTCTCTCCTAGCAATTTCGTTCAACGAAAAAAGTTGATGTTGACATATTGGAAATGTGTTGAATTTTTTTCCCCCTCATACTTCGTTTTGAAATCTTTTACATTTAGTTAAGAACGGTACATATCCAACTTCTGATGGCGTTTTTTTCGCCTGTTTTACCATACTACTTGACCAAGCTAACCGAATACATACCTTATTGGGATAGGCGAGGAAGAAGGTAGGACCCCCATCGGTGGCCGTGTGGTCTAACGCGCTACTCTCGTGTTGGACTAAACTACCTAAGACAGGGAGATTGGGGTTCGAATATTGCTACAGTGTACTGGGGGTGGTTTTTCATACATAATTTCCCCCTCTCCCTCCACGTAAATGCGGTTTCACTTCCTTTAAATCAAGCCTCCATAATCCCTAACCCATTAGTGTAACTAGTACATAAGCGTATAACATGAACAGGTAGTAAAACGCGGTGCTTAAATTAAAAAAAGAAGGTAGTGCTTTAGAAGAAATGTACTTGAATTACCGTGAAAGCAGAGGCAAAACCACCAGGGGGAGAGGTAAGGCTTCTGTGTTTGGGTCCGGTATTCAATCCTTGGTCCCGGCACAGACTTATCTGATTACCAAACCCTTCCTTAACCTATGGCAAGACGTTTATTAATNACCTCTGACAAGACATCTTGTGAATGTGGGGAATGCCAGGCCTCCACCGTGGTTCGGATTCCACGTTAAACTGTAGGTCCTCCATTTCATCTCACAATCACCCTACCATTACACATTAGCGTAAGTGCGTATAACCCGAATGGGTAGTAAGACGCGGTACTAATAATAATACTAATAAAGGCAAGGGGCAGAAATATCAGTAAGCCCGACATAGATTCAAACCCCGACCTCCCAGTTTCCAAATCCACCTATGTCGAGCACGTAGATTTTTATGTCATTACTACTCAATATTGAACCTCACATATGTTAATATGTAGGCCTAGCTATTAACAATAATCAGAATCTCGAAAAATCGACCTTTAGATTATATTATTATTATTATTATTATCACCGCGTCTTACTACCCGTTCGGGTTGTACGCACTTACGCTAATGTGTAATGGTAGGGTGATTGTGAGATGAAATGGAGGACCTACAGTTTAACGTGGAATCCGAACCACGGTGGAGGCCTGGCATTCCCCACATTCACAAGATGTCTTGTCAGAGGTGAAGGAAGGGTTTGGTAATCAGATAAATCTGTGCCGGGACCGAGGATTGAACCCCGGCCGCCAGCATAGAAGTCTTGACATCTTACCCCCCTAGACCGCCAGGTCACCCCCATTTAGATTATAAATACTGTTAATAGATAATTGAAACTAAGAGGGATGAGCAAAGAGGAGATTGCGGAAAGTTACATCATGAATTGTTTTATGGTTTGTACGAATCCCAAACATATTGAGAATAATCAAGATAAGTAGACTGAAGTGGGAGGAGGGGGGGATAGTCGTTATGGGCGATGACAAGATTGTACACAACCTTTTAGTTGGGAAACCTGAAACTACGTAGACTCCTGGGTAGTCTGGGACGTCGTTAGTAGCATCGCGTTCAAATATATTTGAATGGTATTGGCTCAGGATAAGGTTGAATGGGGGAGCTTACGTTACGGCGGCCATGCATTTCAAGTTCCTCAAGACCAGATAATTATAGTTATACTATTTTATTTAGCACTGCGTCCCACTATCTGTTAAGGTTATACGCCTGTGTAGTAATTATACTAATGGGTTAGAGATAGGGAAGGATTAATTTATATGAAGTGCACCCACATTTGCTTTGAGGGAGAGTGGAAAACCATTCAAGAAATCTTACCTCATTGCACCCGACCGGGATTGTATCCCACTATCCCTGTCTTTGGCAGTCTAGTCCAACATGAGATTAGCGCATTAGACCACACGGCCACCGAAGCGGTTATTTTTACTGTAATTTTGGTAGAAGGTTCATTTTGGAAGGCCTTATTTTGTACCAGAATCCTTCTTTATAGTAGTATTTTGGTAGCATAAAAGGCCTTACATAACGCAGTTCCTACCAAAATCAGGATAAAATTAGATCCTGCTTCCTGAATGAGGGATTGACTTAGAATAACTTGGGTCGATTAAAGGGGAAGTTGTCTCAATGTACTATTATTAATACCACTGTAATATAGTTTGTGTGAAACTTCCTAAAACCCATTAAGGATATCTTTGTTTAGTGACAATCGTGAGGATTCAGACCCAGACGGGGTCGACAGATTTTTCTCAAGAGATACAAATATGTAGCACAACTTCCTTATGAGGTAAAGTAAAGCCGTCGGTCCCATGTCGATTAGGGCATGTAAAATAACCTCGAAGGGTATGTGAAAATACCCTTTGCGGCAAAATTGGTAGGCCCTTTTACTCTCGCTAATTGAAATTATCGTGTGATAGATAATATTATCAGTCGGTTCATAAAGTGCACGTAAAATATATATATATATATTTATATATAAAGAAAGGTCCTGACTCACTGACTGACTCATCAACGCCCAGCCCAAACCCTTGGACCTAGAGAGCTGAAATTTTGCACAGAGGTTCCCTTTATGATGTAGACAAGGAACAAGACCGGATTTTTTTAAAAATAACAGTCTAAGTAATTTTACCCTCAGTTTCCGGACTTTCCGATAGATGGCGCGCGTGTCATTAAAAAAAGAGTGAAAATGCGAACTAAGTCACGTTTAGCAGCTAGTATATGTATAAAAAAAAGTGATTTGGGTAGGAACGAACAAAAAATTACATTATTAGATTAACTATCTTGAAATTTATTTTCTTATTTTTTTAAATATTTGGTTAATTTTTACTATATCCCATTTTATTAAATGCGTTCTTCCTTTTAGTGGGAAAGTTAATCCATTTATCTGAAAATGAATCCATGTAAATGTAATATAAAATCACATAGGCCTAAAGATGTTGAGCATTACCTAGATTTCAGTTTTATTTGTAAAAGTATTACGATTTATTTATTAATATGAATGTCAAACAAATAGTACAAAATAAAGTTTCTCTTTGGATTTAAGATTGAAATGCATGTAAAGTTTCTCTTTGGTTTCCAGTTGATTTGTCGATCAAGTAAGACAGATAAAAAAAAAGGTTCTGAACCTTGTACTAATTATTTTAATAATTATTTTTTTATTAAATAATAAACTTATATCGTGTTTATATAAACATACAATGTAAATCTTTTTTTTTAATACATCCCTATTTTTATTAGCATCATGTCTTACTACCCGTTGGGGTTATGCGCCTATGTACTCATTACACTAGTAGGTTAGGGACTAGGATGGTTAAATTTAGAGCAAGTCTACCCTTAATCGCGTGGAGGTAAAGTGTAAAGGCATTTGGGGAAAACCACCCTCATTACTCCTGACCGAGATTCAAACCCCAATATTCCCGTCTTCGACAGTATAGTATATTTATAGAATAGCGTCTTAGACCATGCGGCCACCGAAGCAGGTCACAGGCCTACTATTCTCTCCTTACCCGACTACTAAAATATTTTCTAAATTACTAATAATAAAGTAAAGTGTTATCACTAAACATATGTTTGTATTTTCTAAAAAAAAGCTCTTCTTTCAAAAATTCTCACTCTCCGTTTATAAATAACGTGCGTTGATAAAACGCCAGTATGGAGACTGGTAATAATATAGATAGGAACCGGATCAGAGGAGGCCAGAACGAGAGCGGAAACGGAAGTGGTGGGTGGTGCCCGCGGTGCCCAGGCAGCGGAGCCTGCCACGTACCCGGTGTGACGGGATCTCACTTCACGCTAAAGGAACACCGAACGAAGGTACTCCGGCCTTTTTTTTTCATCTTGAGGAAGTAATGTATTTATGAGAAATTCTACTCAGGATTATGATGGACCTTATAGGTTTTATTTTCACCCAAAACTAAAATTATTATTATTATTATTATTATTATTATTAGCACCGCGTCTTACTACCCGTTCGGGTTATAAGCACTTACGCTAATGTGTAATGTTAGGGTGATTGTGAGATGAAATGGAGGACCTACAGTTTAACGTGGGATCCGAAACACGGTGGAGGCCTGGCATTCCCCACATTCACAAGATGTCTTGTCAGAGGTGAAGGAAGAGTTTGGTAATCAGATAAATCTGTGCCGGGACCGAGGATTGAACCCCGGCCGCCAGCACAGAAGTCTGACACCTTACCTCTAGACCGCCAGATCACACACAAAAAAAGTCTTAAAATCCTGTCCAGGGGCGTACGCAGGAGTCATGAGGAGGATTGTACCCCCCTACAACACCCCTTGAAATAAAAAATAATCCAAAGAATTATCTACCAAAATAAGAATAAACAAAAAAAAAACAAAGTTTCACACAATATTCCTATGTGCGTACTCTAATAGAACATCGTAATATCGACATTAAAAAGTGATTATAGATATTGCAGATTATTTTGTATCAGTAGATGGTACTTGATCAATAGTTAAATCGATTAATTGATATCCTGAGATGACCTGGTGGTCTAGGGGTAACGTGTCAGACTTCTATGCTGGCGTCCGGGGTTCAATCCTTGGTCCTGGCAAAGATTTATCTGGTTACCAAACCCTTCCTTCGCCTCTGACAAGAAATCTTGTGAATGTGGGGAATGCCAGGTCTCCACCGTGGTTCGGATCCCACGTTAAACTGTAGGTCCTCCATTTCATCTCACAATCACTCTACCACTACACATTAGCGTAAGTGCGTATAACCCGAACGGGTAGTAAGACGTGGTTCTAATAATAATAATAGCAATAATAATAACCATATCTATATATCCCTATTTATGTCTGTTTGTTCCTTTGTCTGTCTGTCTGTCTGTCCCTGAGACTACTGCTGATAATGTTTGATAAATTTTGTTCAAGCTTTATATTTGTATTACACAACGTCATACCTCAAGGATAAATCATGATTTTGATTCTAGCTTTAAAACAAGTGTAGTTCACTGATGACTAATTTTAGAAAATTCGACACTTTTCTAAAGTGTGTCAAACGATTTGGCTTAAAATTAACATCTTGGGAGAGTTTTACATAGTAAATAAAACCGTGTATTTGGTTTTTAGGAGAAAAATTCCTTTTAGAGTAGTTTATTGATGATAGATTTCTTAAACATATTCCAAACTATAAAACGAGTTACTCTATCAGAAATTATGTCTGTACTCATTTTAATAATAATAATAATAATAATAATAATAATAGTGGCACATCTGGGCTACATCATTCGAAGCCCAGTAGTGGGAAGATTATCCAGTACTAATGTATCGTTATCCGGGGGACGCCCGAATGTACTAATAGTACATTCTTTCCGTGGAGGTTCTTTCCATGTCCTGATGTGATGAGATGATAGTGAGTGTTAGTGAGTATGATGGTGATAGTGAGTATGAAGTGTGAAACCAGTGGAAACACTTAAACCTAACTTGAGCCTAACCAAACAAACCCTGGTGATCATATAAATTATTCCCCTAAAAAAATAAAAATTGTACCAATCAGGAATTGAACTCGGGACCTCCAAGCCAGCATCCAGGACCTCTTACCACTATACCATGAGGCGGTTACATCTTAGGGAAAGCATTCTAGAAAATAATAAATAATTTTTTTCGGCTAAATTTAATAATAGTCCAATATTTGACTGCCATTTTTTTTCTGACTATTAATAATATCGATCAAAAACGACAGCTACAGATTACGTTATTTGACGTATGATTTAGAAACGTTTATACATGTCAGATAAAGTTCTTCCTATGGATTGGTTTTTATACCATTAATATTGATTCAAGAATATCGCTATTAATCTAAATGGTAGAGGTTGGGGAAGGGGGGGGGGTATTTTAAAATAAATCCCCTCTCCTTCGATTGGAGGAAAAGGGTGAGGAAACACTCCACCCCTCAAACCCTCCTTTTGTCTCAGTACTCCTGGGCCAATATTCGAACCTCAACTCAATAGTTTATCATGATGACGTCTTATCCCACGTGATCACCAATGTACGTGACCGGGCTTCGAACATCTAGCCTCCCGAGTTGGACACGAACCGAGGTAGGCCTACTTGGAAAACCGTCACCGTGTTCTGGTTGAAGCACATTCGTGGGGACTACAAGGGCTGGTAATGCACCTATCAAACATTTATCTTGTAATTATGTGATTACCCGACTCGTTACTCGCCCCCCCCCCTCACACCCTTCCCTTCCTCTCGCCTTACCCTGCTGTCTGAACGTGCGTGCTACCGTCGATATGCACTTATATCGGACACGAGTCGTAGAGCACACAAACAGGTTTTCGTGACATTTTGTCGAGAGCACTTACCTTCGTGGTTTAGCGGACAAGCAGGACAAACTATGAGGCGAGGATCCGCTTCGGTGAGGACACAAGGACACAAGGACATAAGGACATAAGACGGGGATGCTGGGAATGTGAATTAAGGGCAGTTTTTTTTGCAGTTCTTATAGCAAAACTTTTTTTGGACAAAATAAAAAAAAAATGTCTCCAGTAGAAACATAAAAAGTTTAATTTTATTCACATGATGGTATCAACATTTATTGAATATCTGTCGAGGGTATCCTGAACAATTATTTCTCTTCATATAAAAAGTGTCTCCAATAATGCCACACCCTATGCTTAAGACAGATAATAATAGATATACATAAATATCTTTATTTTTACAAATATAAATAATTTAAAGGTGGCTTACAAATAACTTATTTGAAAGTTTGATTTAAAAAAAGGTGACCTGGTGGTCTAGGGGGTAAGGTGTCAGACTTCTGTGCTGGTGGCCGGAGTTCAATCCTCGGTCCCGGTACAGATTTATCTGATTACCAAACCCTTCCTTCACCTCTGACAAGACATCTTGTAAATGTGGGGAATGCCAGGCCTCCACCGTGGTTCGGATTCCACGTTAAACTGTAGGTCCTCCATTTCATCTCACAATCACCCTACCATTACACATTAGCGTAAGTGCGTATAACCCGAACGGGTAGTAAGACACGGTTCTAATAATAATGATTTTTTAAAAATGTTTGGATAGTTATGTTTAAAATTTATATATGAAGAGTGTCAATTGTGTCTAAAAATTTATATATTTGAATTTTCTGAAAAAAAAACTTACTTGACGGTAGGTAGTTTACTAAACTCCTATTTCGTGTAGTAACATCTATTTAATTACTTTTTTTTTTTGCTCGCTTCATCCCTATTATATCTTCTTCCTCCCTACTGTATTATTGTAATTTGTAAATAAAATATGTCTGGACGGGTATTACGTACGGGAGTATATGGTTCGATCGCAGCCAGCACTTCAAAGAATTTAATCCTTGAGTAGTTAGTTTCCTAATCGTCTCTATTAATTTTATTACCGAATTTTAAACTATCTACTCTAATGTATATTTAACGGTCTTCATTATTTTTATTTATTTATTTTATTACCGAATATTAAACTATCTACTCTAATGTGTATTTAACGGTCTTTACCATTTTTATTTATTTATTTGAGGTATTTAAAATGCACTTTCCGCACCGATTGTTTATATCAGCACACGACAATTTCTATGAACGAGACCGAAAGGACTTACCAATTTGGCCGGGGAAGGTATAGTCACATAATTTCCAGGGTTCTTTGACACGCCACAATCGACATGGGGCAGACCGCTTTACTTCCCCTCCGAAGGAAATTGTGCTACGGATTGTTATCGCTATAAGGGTGGGTTTGAACCAACAAAAACATCGGGTCCTGTGGTGAGAGCTTTACCTCAAGACCGCCGAGGTCAATAACGGTCTTTATGAAACTCAGGTTATATTAAAACCTTACCATCACCGGTGGTCACGTGGTATATCGAAATTCAACTTGGGATGTATTTGAATGCCAGAGAGTATGGATGTTACGGTTATATTATCCGGATGCGTCGCCTCTAATGTTATCTATCACCGAGTCACTTAGCCATCTCCTATCAATACTGATGCGAGTGCATCTCCTCTAGCTTATTTCCTACTCATTATCCCAAAGGGAATGCCGTTAAATAGTCCCTGATATTAAAAAGTAGAATTTAGAATGTAATACTCGGCCGCGTGAGGACATATATTGAGGAGCTACTTGAATAAAGAAGTAGCGGCCCTGGTCTAGAAAACTAAAATTAATGGCCGGAGGGTTGGTTTTGCCGACCAAATGACAACCTCTATTCGCAGAAGTTGGCATTATCTTCTCCATCATATAGTGGTCACTCGGTCGGTAGTTTATAGCTCGCTTGAGGGCTAACGCATTGGATTAAAATAATAATAAGACCACTTAATTAGTATAAATTTATAGAGCTTGCTTAGTACTAAGCTATACATATATATATATATATGTATTATATTTTATGCATTATATAAAATTGTAATATTTAGCACCGCGTCTTACTACCCGTTCGGGTTATACGCTTTAAGTACTAATTACTCTAATGGGAAGGTTGAATTAGAGGAAGTGAACCCGCATTTGCGTGGAGGGAGAGTGTAAAACCATTTAGGAAAAACCACTCCCAGTTCACCCGACCGAGATTCGAACCTCGATCTCCCCGTCCTCAGCAGTTGGGCTCAACACGACAAGCGCGTTAGCCAACTACGCCACCGAGGTGGGTTGTGAAATTGTAAATAAAAAATATATATATTATATTTTAAAGACAGAGAGAGAGATAAAGCATGAGTATGAGAGAGATGTATGGATATTTCACTAATCACGATTTTAGACGGATGAAAAACCTGTTCGAAAGATTTAAATTAACTTAACCCCAACACACGCTACTGAAATACCTTCTGGTCAATAGCTTACAAGTACGCTTAATGGAAAATTCCTACCTGGTTGACTACACCATCCAGTTTTAGTCCGTGCTGACGTCACGGGGCACAAACGAGAGGGCTAAGTGTATTCAACGGTCTTTCTGGAGAGTTGACATGTTAAAAATTGTACCGCGGCATTTTATTCTATATATTATGTGCATATTGTCTATATTTACATTCCGGATTATCAGCAGAGTAATAATAGTTAGTTAGGGATGAAGGGGGAAAAGCTTAGAGCAGGAGTGGTCAGATTTTTCGATCTAGTGATCTACTCCAGAAAAGGAAAAAAATCCTTTGCGATCTACTACAGAAACATATGGTTATACTGTTTGTTTTATTGGTAAAAAATAATTAATAACCCTCTTTGTGTTTTAATAGTAAAACAAAGGTGACCTGGTGGTCTAGGGGTAAAGTGTCGGACTTCTGTCCTGGGGGTCCGGGGTTCAATCCTTGGTCCTGGCACATATTTATCTGATTACCAAACCCTTCCTTCACCTCTGACAAGACATCTTGTGAATGTGGGGAATACCAGGCCTCCACTATTACACATCAGCGTAAGTGCGTATAGCCCGAACGGGTAGTAAGACGCGGTGCTAATAATAATAATAATAATAATAATAATAGTACAACAATATTGCACATCCTTTCACACACTGACGCCGAGTTTTTCATCAAAATACATATCTAAAGTATATAATCTAGCTGAAAAAATTACTTTCTCACTAAACACTTGTCTTTGAGGTTGATGCATGACACCGCATAATCTTAGGGTAGTTTGTTGAATGAGGGTGCATAATTACTCTGCCTTAAACGAGAGCAGGATTGTAAATGGTCATTAGTCAGACAACGTTGATATTTATTATTATTATTACTATTAGCAACGCGTCTTACTACCCGTTCGGGCTATACGCACCTACGATAATGTGTAATGGTAGGGTGATTGTGAGATGAAATGAAGGACCTACAGTTTAACGTGGAATCTGAACCACGGTGGAGGCCTGGCATTCTCCACATTCACAAGATGTCTTGTCAGAGGTGAAGGAAGGGTTTGCTATTCAGATAAATCTTTGCCGGGACCGAGGATTGAACCCCGGTCGCCAGCATAGAAGTCTGACACCTTACCCCTAGACCGCAAGGTCACCGTCGATATTTAGATTTTCTAATGTTGATTTGAAAAAAAAAATATCTGCAAAGTCTTTCTCTTAATCTTTTTTAATCGATCGACCAGTCGGTCTTCCAAACTAGAAGCCGTGGTCGACTGTTTTGATAACCTCTGGATTAGAGAAACTGTAGCTGCATCTGCTTCGATGGTCGCATGGTCTACTCTCACAATATAATTGATTAATGAAGTTGAGGAGATTGGGGTTTGATCCCAGTCGGATGCACTTAGGCGGATTTTTCCTAAATAGTTTTCCACTCTACTTTCAAGCAAATACGGTTACATCCCCTCTAAAATTCAACCTTTCTCATCCCTAAGTCACTATCTTAATTATTATATACGAGTTTAGCCTGAACGGGTAGTAAGACGCATTGTTAAAAAAAACTGCAACCACGTTTGCAATTAATAGCGCTCCAGAAATTGGGCACATGGGCTTTAGGCCCTTTTTCCAAATATGACATTTTTTATTCTTCAGTTCTTGCCCCATACTGTTTCAAAATATTAACTTCCTTCTTCCTTTATAGATGGCAGTAAACTGCAAGCTATGAGTCCTTTCATGACATTTTAAACATTCGAACACGTTTTTCTCTGAATCAATATTGTTATGTGTTCCCTTTTTCTGAAGAGCTCTTCACTTTAGGGGACGGGAGGGGGGGGGGGTGTAGAAGAATAAAAATTCTTTTGAAATCAAGATTTTTTATTAGTTTGGTTAAGAATATTTAGGCTAGGTTTTTACTGTGACTTCAGTGACCTGGTGGTCTAGGGGTAAGGTGTCAAGACTTCTGTGCTGGGGTTCCGGAGTTCAATCCTCTGTCCCGGCACAGATTTATCCTATTATCAAACCCTTCCTTCACCTCTGATAAGTCGTGTATTAATCACAACTAAGTCGTGTATTAATCACAACTTGTGAATCTGTAGAAGGCTAGGCCTCCACCGTGGTTCGGATCCCACGTTAATCTGCCGGTCCTCCATTTCATCTCACAATCACTCTACCATTACACATTAGCGTAAGTGCGTACAACCCGAACGAGTAGTAAGACGTGGTGATAGTAATAATAATAATTTACTGTGAATTCGATGACGACAGTCCACTTTTCATTGAAAGGCCTTTTAGAAAATATACATTTTTTTGCAGACAAGTTTGGTAACATTTTATTATAATATTTGCGTTATTTTATAGGAATTGATAACATCAATCAAAAGTGACAGCTGCAAATCACGAGACTTTATGTATGAACACATAAAGTTAGATCAAACGACTTTTTTTTTCTACTGGCTGTCATATAATGTTTTATCTTCCTATGAAAAATTGTACTGTTGTGTATTTCAATAGTTTTTGCGTCCAAAGGCGGCAGCAGGCTTCTCCCGATGGATTTCCAACAAAAGTCCGATTGCTGACTCGCTGTTGGTCCACTATTTCCCCCTCTTTTGGTGGTTAATTAATACGTGATTTATGACCTTTTTGCCCTGCAGTTTCGCGACTGGAATGTGGACAATGTGCTCCACTCATCATATGGGAGGCTTCATATTGATCCGATGTAGCCAGCTCTTGCGAGCGGTACCAGCGGGCTCTGAAGTGGGGGTGGAGGGGGTAACTACAACCCTCTCTACCCCCTTCAAAAAACCCCACTACATTCAAACACAATAATCCAATCACGCACGAGAATGTAGGGCAGAGTGGTTCTGGTCGTTTCTATTACGTAAAGGACTTGAAAAAGGTTACGTCCATGATAGGTGATTGTTGACAGATTGTGTTTTATATTGGGAATATTTATTTTTAGGTTTAAAAAAATCCCTGTGGCTGAGTGGTTAGAGGGACCGACTATATGTTTTAAGGCCAAGAATATAAAGCTCATTCGAATAACAACTGTTATCTCTGCTTATTAATTTAAACCAGAGGGAATAACTGTTTCCACTGGAATGAGATTAATAATCTGAGCCCTAAGATACACTTGCTTAAGTAGGATTCTGGCATAGAAAGAAAGGATAGAAAAAAATCCAAACAACTTTCTTTTTGCGGTCAACATTATTATTAGATGTTCTGTCTTACGACAGGTCCATTTCTTTTGTCAGTGGAAAGCCAATGCGCCCTGTCCTCTGCCTCCTCCTTCAGCTCCCAGAATTTTCTTATTTCCTTCAAGACATCCAATATTGAGGAGGATTTATCGGGTGAGGATGTGATTGGTTTTAAATCCACTGTAATCAGGAGGTCTCAAGCTCTAATAACTCGAATATTTTAAGATCCTGTGGAGCTTAGGTTGGAGGGAGGTAGGGTGGTGTTAGCAGGCTTGTCTCCAACTTGTAAGGTCAAAATTAAATTATAAACAGGGGTTGAATTGAAATTTTTTCAGCCCTATTTTTTTTTGCAATTTTCCATTCTTTCTCCAGGGGAAGTTTTTAAAAATCCACTATGATCATCTTGTTCCTATTGATGATTTAATTGGTCATTTGGGTGACCTGGCGGTCTAGGGGTAAGGTGTCAAGACTTCTATGCTGGCGGCCGGGGTTCAATTCTCGGTCCCGGCACAGATTTATCTGATTAACAAACCCTTCCTTCACCTCTGACGAGACATCTTGTGAATGTGGGGAATGCCAGGCCTCCTCCGTGGTTCGGATTCCACGTTAAACTGTAGGCCCTTCATTTCATTTCACAATCACTCTACCATTACACATTAGTGTAAGTGCGTATAACCCGAACGGGTAGTAAGACGCAGTGCTAATAATAATAATAATAATAATAATAATAATAATAATAATAGGTCATTTGTAACCTGTACTGGCAAAAGTATTACTGATAAATAATATAATTTCAGACTTACCTGAAACTTCATGTCAACAACACCCCCACCACTTTGATGGTCAAATGGTCCAAGATGTTAGAGTCGCAACGGGCTTAATTGCTGGTGATGAAGAGGTTGGCTACGTTCTGAGAACGAACAGGGTGAACTTATGTACCCGCTTTGTAGAATATCAGAGGCGCACAAAGTACAACACTACACCATTGTTTGTAGTATTTGAGCCTTGTATGGCAAACACCTAGCTTAACCTAACCTAACCTAACCATTATAAAGAGTAAGATTTTTCTCCCTGAAGTTTTATCATTGTAAGTAATGCAAAGAGCAAGAGGGCTGTTTACAATAAATGTTTGCTATGTTGCCACGTTATGCAGTTATTGTTTTTCCTCTGGGCACTTTTGATAACCGGCCCCCCCCCCCTCCCACCCGTTATATGTTTTCACGTGGAGGAAAAGGTTCGAATCTTTATCTGGCGCATCTTGGGTTGGTTTTACGCTAGTGATTTGCGCTATGGTTTTCACATCCTCTCTTCAAGTTAATGTAGGCACACTTCTTCTAAGCCACGTTTTTCCAAAATGTTCATCAGTCGCTTACTGCTTTAGGGCCATGGCCCCTTCCAAATATTAATTTAAAAAAATTAGTACCTGCTATCTTGTTAAAGAATATACGGTCGTTACATATTTTAATAAAGACTTAGTCCGACACCTTAGCTAAGTCAGTAGCGTGTTTGCCTACTAAGCTAAGATTATCGGGTTCTATTCCCAGCATTGACACAAAAAAAAAGATCATCGGTGAAATGTGGGTTTCCTCTTTCATAGTGATGAATTAAAGGCTGGAGGCTGTACGTTGTGTCTGTTTTAGATTAAAGTTGTATTATAATTATAAATTCATCAAAAACTTTAGGGATACAAAGATGAAGAGAGATTATATCCTGGGATACGGAAGCAAAAAAAGGTTGAACGCTACTGCCTCAGAATCTTGGCCCTTCGTCTACCGAAACGGGATAAAATTTAACTAAATAAATAACACTTTAAGTCGTACTGCTATTATTTATCTGACAGCTGTCAGTTTTTATAACCAATCATATAAATGTAGTAATCCTATGTGCTGTCCTACACTGTGTGCATTTGCGTGGAGGTAGGATTGGAAACCGCTTAGTTAAAAAATAAACCTCATTACATTCAACAAGTTCTGTTCTCTCCTACACTTACTTACTTACTTACTTACTCTATGGCATTAAGAACTCGAAAGTTAATTACCGCACTCAAAAAGGTACGTCTCCTATCCATATCTTGAGCTAATTCTATCCAGTCTATCTCATTACACCCTATCCCTCCCAGGTCTATCCAAATATTATCCTCCCATCTGCGTCTGGGTCTTCCCAGTGGTCTTTTTCCATTGGGTCTGCTATTCAATACCCTGAACGCGGTTCTAGATTCTCCCATTCACGCTGCATGGCCTGCCCACCGTGGCCTGCGGGATTTTACTACCTAACATTTAGTATGATTATTAGCACCACGTCTTACTACCCGTTCGGGCTATGCGCACTTACGCTAATGTGTAATGGTAGGTTGATTGTGAGATGAAATGTAGGACCTACAGTTTAACGTGGAGTCCGAACCACGGTAGAGGCCTGGCATTCCTCACATTCACAAGTTGTGATTAATACACGTCTTTTCAGAGTTGAAGGAAGGGTTTGGTAATAAGATAAATCTGTGCCGGGACCGAATATTGTACCCCGGACCCCCAGCACAGAGGTCTGACACCTTACCTCTAGACCCCCAGGCCACCTACTACCCTAACAATGTCTGGTGAGGAGTACAGGTATGCAGATAATCATTATGTAGCCTCCTACACTCCACACTATTTTATCAATTTTTGGACTAAATATCTTCCTAAATAACTTATTTTCGAACATCCTAAATTTCTTTTTTTCATTTAAGGTATTATTATTATTATCATTATTATTATTATCACCACGTCTTACTACCCGCTCGGGTTATACGCACTTATGCTAATGTGTAATGGTAGGGTGATTGTGAGATGAAATGTAGGACCTACAGTTTAACGTGGAATTGGAAGGGTTTGGTAATCAGATAAATCTGTGCCGGGACCGAGGATTGAACCCCGGCAGCCAGCACAGAAGTCTGACACCTTACACCTAGACCGACAGGTCTCCCTATAAGGTAGGAGGCAATGTTTCGCACCCATAAGGAACAACTGGTAGAATTATGGCTTTGTATATTCTGCATTTTACATTCCTTTAAAGCAGGCGAAACGCCATCAACTTAGCGACTGAGTAATAACATGCATTTCCCGAATGTATTATTTTCTTATTTTCCTAATTCTGTTCTCTCCTTCACAGTAAAAATTGATTAAGTGAGTTTGACATAAAGACACAGTGCCCACCGGTATCTTATTTTTATTGAGGATGGGGGGGGGGGCGGGGAGGTTCAAAACCTTAGAATTTTATAGTACTTATTAAAATGAGTAAAAAGATATTGATAAACCTAGGTCCACAAATCAACTCACAGAGAGCTATCACATGCAATGAATGTTCAAGTCAGGGTCCAGACGCAAGCCCCCACACCTGAGTCCTCAAAATAATCCTTTGAACCTTTTTGTTATGGGGATGCTTAAATAGTTTAGTGTATTAGTCTACAATAATTGATTTAACAAACTTATAACAGTGAGCTGAAAACGGTTGTCGGACGATTCGAATGAACCCAGGGATTTTTCAAAAAACACGCGACAGTCTGGTTCTAATATGTAAAATATGTGTGTGTAAATAAAAGGACATGTTGATAACATTTTTTTTAGGGATATGATGGTAAATATGTGCCATATAAACATAAGAAAACTTTAATTTCTTAACCTAATTGTTGGTATTACCGAAAGACAACATTGCCTGTATCTCTGTGCGAGTTGGTATGCGGACCTAGGTTTTCTAACCCTTTTTTTTACTCAATTTAATGAATTATACTAAAGTATAAAATTGATTAAGATACCGGAGCTGAAGGAGGTTAGATAATGATGAGTTACACATGCTGTAATCATTACAACACATTGCTAGGATAAACAAATAACGCAGATTAGGCTTACGGTAGGCAGGACATGTGGCGCGAATGGAAGAATCAAGAACCGTGTTCAGGATGTTAACTGGTGAACCCAGTGGGAAGAGACCATTGGGAAGATCTAGACGCAGATAAGAGGATAGCATTAGAATGGACCTGAAAAAGATAGGGTGTAATGAGGTGGACCGGATAGAGCTAGCTCAAGATAGAGATAGGGTGTAATAAGGGGGACTGGATAGAACTAGCTCAAGATATGGATAGGGTGTAATTAGGTGGACTTGTTAGAGCTAGATAAAGATAGGGATAGGTGTAATAAGGGGACTGGATAGAACTAGCTCGAGATAAGGATAGGGTGTAATGAGGTTGACTGGATAGAACTAGCTCAAGATAGAGATAGGGTGTAATAAAGGGGACTGGATAGAGCTATCTCAAGATATGGATAGGGTGTAATTAGGTGGACTTGATAGAACTAGCTCAAGATAGAGATAGCTCTATCCAGTCCCCCTTATTACACCCTATCTCAAGATAAGGATAGGGTGTAATGAGGTGGATTGGATAGAACTAGCTCAAGATAGGGATAGGGTGAGTACTTTTATAAGTGTGGCAATGAAATTTCGTGCCCCTCATGCCATATAGTAAGTAAGTAATTCTAAACTAACATAAAACATTTTTTAAATTTATTATTTAATAAAAAAAAATTTGGATTAAGTTTTTAATATTCAAGATAAAATATGTACTAAAAGAATACAAATAAATTAGCTTATTAACTCTTTTGAAAAAATTAATAATGCTAGCAGTCTTGTTTATAAAGACAATATTGTTTTATGAACTTGAACAAACTATGATATCGTACTAACTTCTGTATCCTCCTACACGTAACAAAACCTATTTTTTATTTATTTATTTAGATAAGGTTTTTACGACTTCCTGCCCTAGAGATTTTTTTAATGGTAAGAAACAGTCTTGCTACTTGGTCTATTCGGTTGCGGGGCAAATACAGTTTAATGAGAGTGGGCAGTGTTGCCAACACAGGATTCATAAAAGTTACTACTTTAAATAATTTTCGACGTGTAAGCTTCCAGCTTATTGCAATTTGGGTCTACTTTAAAGTGGGATGGAGTAGTATTTAAGGTAAGGTCGATATTTTGATAGTTTTTAAATAAATCATTATTTTATTAAATATGTCGGCTTATGTTCAACTGTCGCTATGCTTATAAGACCACTGCCCAAATTTTTATGACACACCATCTATTTTTTTCTTTCTCTGTACATTAAAGAAAATGCTCATGTGTATATAAATAAATGTTCACTATCCCTTAGTTTTGGAAACGATTTTTTATAGCTAATTATCTGCTTTTTTACATTTGGGATTTTTAGGTTACATTTTCTTGGTTTGTGTCTTCTTTGGCTCATTTTTAGGCACTTTTAAGTCAATTTTATTAATTTCTGAAGAAGTTTTAGGCATTTATGTTAAGTAAATATATTTAAAAAATACTATCGATATCTTATAAATAATCTTTAATAATAAAAGGAAGTGTTTGTCTGTGTGTGTGTTTGTTTGTTTGTGTGCGATGCCCAGCCAAATCTACTTCACGCAGAGATTAGAAATTTTTACCATATGTGGACGGAAGGGGGTCCGAATACATCTCGAAGCAGAATTTTTAAATGTCTATTTAGCTTTTTAATTAGGCTATTTTTTGACAAATTTTTGAGGAAAATACTTTTATCTGATTTATAATTATGTTTAGGAGATATGGGCACCTATGGAGGGAGGCGGGCTTATATACCGCAGTGGGTCACGAGCAACGCCATGCGGGATTGCTAGTTATAAATATTCGAACATAATTTGTTTCAACCAACAGTTATTGGAATTAGAAGATAATGTTGGTAATGAAATTTATATCCTCTTTGCTTGTTTGGTTGTAAAATACACATTCCTAGTGAGACTTCAATTACGCTGGAGAGGGTTGGTTGAGAGGGGGTAATTATTATATCTGGAGCAGATATTTGTAAATCTATGTTATATTTAGTAGAATGCAAGAATTTAGTTGTTAAAGGCTTTTCATTGCATACATGGTTTTTTGTTTACATTTGTTAAGTACGTGATTGATTTAGGCCTATATTATTCATGTGCATTCATTACGGGTTTTTGTTAAAATATTTATGTATTTTTTTTGTAAATTTAAAGTAATCTTATATAATTTTAGGTTAGTTTTATAGGTAATTTTTAAAAATTAATTTTGGGTCTTATAGTTATGGTACTACTTTATAACAAATGTTAGAGAACTTTGAGGATAACCATGTGTAAAAAATTAAACTAATATCTACTGAAGCACTTGTTAATTAATTTTGGTAAATTTTTAGTTTATAAAAATTTCATAAATACTGTCCTTAAATTTCACCCTCCTTAGCTCCCTTGAAATATGTTTGACATAAGACAGAACTTATAAATTATTCTGCTTTTAATTGTAACATTACAATGTATAATGTTCCAATGGGACCACGCCCACTACGAACGTTAATGGATGGATCGCATCAATTCATATTACCCGCCCCAATAAAATCAATTAAACTTAGGATCCCTACAATAGTATTGTTCGCTGTTGTAGTTCTTGTAGGCTAAGAAGACATAATATTACCATGCTGGACAATATGTTTCGCTACTCAATCCAAACCAATGTAACATTTATTCTTTCCACGTACTTACCAAATGTATCTGCTAGTTATAGAAACCTGCTAGGCTGGACGACTCACGGTAAACCAAGACCGGCAACTGGAGCAGGAAAGGCCGGTGTATCAACAAACGCGTCCCGGCACTTCGACTGTACTAGCGTGAAATGAACCAAGGACTATCTACTTCGACTAGAAGACAACTGTGTTTCCGACCTCTGGCGGATACTAGAGGAACTTCCTTTGAAACATCGTATGATTGGAGATATTCACTAATATTCCAATGGAGCAAGAACAACTTTCATCGACATCCACAAGGCTTTTTGCAGGCATCGTGACGTCACCGCGTGTGTTTGTGTATCCCCATAATAACAATGAAATCCCTATATAATGGCTATGCAAGTATGTAAAGACTGACTATTCTACGATCGACGATCAACGACAGATCATTGTCATGGAGCTGGGCAATGGCTAGGAGAAGGACTTGTAAATGTATCAAATTCGTCGCTTAGACGAGTGGAGTTATGGACTCTAACTTTTTTTCTATAATCTTCTAACATAAAAAATTTCTGTTTCAAAATTTATTATATTTATTATTTGATCGTCTATTTAAATTTAAAATACTATATCTTATAAATGTCGCCGCTCGGGCGCTGGTCGTTTACTATTGTACTTATTCTCGTAAATATTTTCAGTTACGTAATAATTAGAAGTTGACAGGTTTATATTTATTTGTTTGGAATTGTAGAGTATTCCCGTTTTTTTTAAAGTAACTTTTCGTATTTGAATATATGGTTAGAATTAACGTAACGTGATGTAACTTTTTTGAAACTTGAATTAGGATAACTTTGTAACGTAAGTTCCTTTTGAACAGCTCAGTTTTGTTTGTTTAGTTTGGGAACTGTGTGTCCCATATTCTGTCAGATCGAGTAGTCCCGTGGGTGTTTGGCTTATGTCTGGTAGTCAAACTCTCACGTTTATGTAAACTCTGTAATGTAGTCGTCAACATTTAATTTTCTTTATATATTAGATATCGTTTTCTGTGCATTACGAAACCTTTGGAACCATATCAAGGTGCCCATTAGGCCCTTATAATTTTTGTATCACATATAAATAGTTACCCTGTAGTATTGTCTCATATAGACTGGTCTATCAATTTTGTGATGGATATCATGTTTCCTTTTTGTTAAAATACTTGCACAACTAAAATTTGTAAAGTTGTTTACTTCGAGTATGATTTCCAACAGAACTCATTATGATATAATGAGACCATTTATTGTCATCTGCGCTATTGTCATTAATTGAATAAAACTACTCTTTGTTGAATTTACATATTTTTACAATTTCCATTTTTTTGTATGTTAGTTTATATCCTCTCCCTTTATTACCTTATAATGGTCGGGGTAATAACGAGTAGTAGAGAGGGTGTAACATAATCAAGCTTCCGAAACTACGCTAACAATCTTATCTGTGGTGTTCCCTTCCTCTCTTGAAGCTTATTCTGGTACAATTCCTCAAAGCTACTCTTCTCGTCTCAATCTCTTAGATTAGGACAGTAGTGACCCTAGAATTCTCCCGCGCCTGCTTATTAGTGGTCAGAGTGGTCAACCGCAAACTTGGTTCGATTCTTGTTAATATTGAAGAAAATATGTAATATTTATTTTATATGGGCTCACCCTGCCTTAAAATCGATAGATATCTAGGCCAGGGCTAGTAAACATTCTTGAAAGCGCGCACGCACGTATAAATAATTTTTGGAGAAATTATTTCATGTGCTCATAAAAGTTTTTAGTTCAAAATAATTTTATCGGAGTCGTTCACTAGCATTTATTAGTAGCTATTAATATATATATATATATATTCCAAGTATTGTGCGTTTACTTTCAGAACCAACTGTCTACATCAAAATACGTCCTATAAACTTTAAATATAGAACAGACACAACAACCAGTCCCCAGCCGTTAATTATTCATCTTTATGAAGGAGGTAACCCCTATTTCATCAACATTACATGCCGAGAATCGAACTCGGGACCCTTAACTTAGTAGGCAGACATGCTACACACTGAGATAAGGTGTCTTCGTACGGGATGTTTTTTTTTTTAATAATACGGTCATGCTTTTGTCTCCTAATCCTTTGTAGCCAAAGAATGTATATTATTATTATTATTATTATTATTACTGACTTTCCATTGTTTGGCTTTCCATAGTTAAGATCATTGACTCTTTTCATTTGGCGTGGAAATGCATAGCCGTGGGAACAAACGTTTATCTTGAAGAATTTTTATTGTTTTACAATTTTCTTTTCGGAAACGGTTTGTTTAAGAATAGAAGCGTGTTTATTAAGTTATACTTTGTATACACACACATCCTCTATGATTTTAACAGTGATCAAATATCACTAGTTTTACATTTTGACTGCCAACTGCACAACAACAAAAAATTTAACAATTAATAAACATTGATACATTTATCTTAGAAGAGGTGTTGAAAATATTACTATAAAAATTTCACTCGTTCTCGAGAAAACTGATATTTCAAAACATATGATTTTTCCAAGAGACCTGTCCGGTAGCTAGCGCCATCTGCGGTTTTTCGTGATTCATCTGTTCTGGTTGGTGCGGATGGATACTTTTGTCATTTGTAAAACCACGCCACGCCTTTCACCCTCCCGCCCACCATACCACAAACTAGGTTTTAGACTTGTATTCGACAGGGCCAAGCGCCTTAAGGAACTAGATTATCTGTATGGGTTAGAAAGTAGTGCTTTATAGCAGCGATTTTATTTAAAGATGGCCACTATATCTAATCTAAATTGAGGAACTTTTTAAAAGTGGTCCAGCGAAAATTTGATAAGCAGGAGTTTAGTAAAAGGCAATAAAGTTAGTGTTATGTAGCCACCATCTTTAAAAAATAAATATTGAAAATAAATTTCATCTAGCATTTTATATGTTAACCGAACTTCCTATTTATGTTCATCGACATTTTAACACACTTGGTGGAGTAGTTTTTACATGAAAGAATCACACAAACTAAATTTAAATATTAATTTTATCAAATAATATAATAATTTATATATTATTATCTAATAATCTTAAACAGACTACATAGCTGCTTATGTTTACTAATAAATATATCCCGAACAGTAGTGCAGTTTATTAAAAAAAAACTACGTTTTACTAGCGTCCGGGAAATACACCTTGAATTTACACTCGTGGAAGAAAGGTAGGAAGGATTTAGAGGAAATGTACCTGAATTTGCATGAAGGTACAGAAGAAAACCATTTTAGAAAATAAATACCCTATTTCCACACCTGGCTGGCATTCGATTCCCTGGACATCCCCATCACTGGCAGACCAGACTAGATGAGCTTGACGTTTAATTCGCGAGATCACAGACTTGACTAAAAGAGAATTAAGTGTTAAAATGTTTTAGCACTCGTTCTGGTTATACACTTATGCACTAATTATGCTAATGATTTTTAAGGGATTAAGGAGGTTGTATTTAAAGGAATTGTACCCACATTAGTGTGAAGGGAAAATTAAAAACCAATTTGTAAACACCACCCTCAGTACACCCGACCGAGATTTGAACCTCGATTTCCCTGTCATCGGCAGTCTAGTCTCTTGTGAGAGTAACACCTTAGACCATGTGGCCACCAAAGCGTGCATGTGAGTAGTTAAAACGCTGCATGGTTTTGACGACATAGATCAACCGGTATTGTGTCGGGTTTGATTATTATTATTATTATTATTAGCACCGCGTCTTACTACCCGTTCGGGTTATACGCACTTACGCTAATGTGTAATGGTAGGGTGATTGTGAGATGAAATGAAGGACCTACAGTTTAACGTGGAATCCGAACCACGGTGGAGGCCTGGCATTCCCCACATTCACAAGATGTCTTGTCAGAGGTGGAGGAAAGGTTTGGTAATCAGATAAATCTGTGCCGGGACCGAGGATTGAACCTCGGCCGCCAGCATAGAAGTCTGACACCTTACCCTTAGACCGCCAGGTCACCTGGGTTTGATTATCGACGTGGCTAAAAAAATAAATAATCTATCGTTGACAATATATGGGTTTCCTCTTTCACGCTGATGTATTAACGGCCGTAGGACTGGATGTTGTGTCTGTTATAAATTTATGCTAGGTGGTGAGCAGTCAGGTCAAAATGTTCACGTTAAATACCTTATATAATATCAAATAAAAAGCTCTGCAAGGATTAAAATATGTTTGAAATATTTGAACGGTCGCTCTAGCGACATTCAGCCTTCTGAAGTTTGCAGCCGTTTATGTTGGTAACCCTGACCAGTTGAGGGCGGTTTCAAAGGTGTTGAAAGTTTTTGGGGTGAAGGCACCAGAGCAGCCACTCCCTGAGGAGAGTTGGTAGGTATGTGTTGAGAAGAGGGGTTGGTTGTTGGGGTGGTTTCTGAAGGGGTGGTCGTAGGGGGATAGTTAGGAAGGGTAAGAGAGCATCTTGGGCGGTCCTCACCTTCTAGAAGACCACATCCTGCTGCTTTTCAGTTTTTTTTTTTTTTTTAACGTTCCTTTGTCTCCTGCGCGTTGCATGCTTTCTGTTTCTTCTCTATCTTTCTTTATTCTCATGTCTTCTTTTTCTTCATTTTTTTTTCTTTCAAGCTTGCTGTGGCAAGTCTCCAAAGTGCGACTTGGCTTGTCTCAACTATTTGACATAGGCTTTTGAAATGAGGATGCTTTTTTTTTTCTAATACCTTAACTTTTATTTATGAATACTGTTGCATTCGCTCTAAATTATCCTTCTCATCAATTACCCTTAGTAAACACTTTGGGGGTTGAATGGTCTAAGCAGCGATACTCAACCTTTCTAAATTATCAGTACCCTTGTTACCGGGATTAAAATCTCGTAGCGCACTTGCAAGAATTTTTGTAAGGGTTTAGTTTGGTTTTCACATTTTAAAAACTTTTAATCCAAAGTAGAATATATCAGAATAGCATATTAAACATTATGAGATCACTAAAAATTGATAATATGTAATTATCAAAGGTGAAACAATTATGGTATCATATCGTGTGCCGTGGATTCAGAGAAACGTTAAAAGATAAAACTTTCTTGTGTGTCTTTATTTTCAATATTTTGTGATAGTATATTTTCTTAACATTCGCCCCCTCCCCCCCTTCAAAATCTTGCGGCACCCCTGGCCGATCTTGTAGTACTCCTTTTTAAACTCACGGCGGTACACTGCGCAAGGCACTAAAAACTATCCCAAATGGAGGTTCCCAACCTGAGGGGTACGCGAACAGTCTTGTGGGATTCCGTGAAATAATAATAATATTTAGCACCGCGTCTTACTACCCGTTCGGTTTATACGCTTTAAGTATCTAATTACTCTAATGGATTAGGAATTGGGAAGGTTTAATTAGAGGAAGTGAACCCGCATTTGCGTGGAGGGAGAGTGGGAAAACATTTAGGAAACCCCCCCCCCAGTTCACCCGACCGAGATTCGAACCTTGATCTCCTCTCCTCAGCAGTCGAGCTCAAAACGACAAGCGCGTTAGCCAACTACGCCACCGAGGCGGGTGTCCGTGAAATAAATTTAAAACTTTAAGTAAGCTTTTTAATTTTATTTTAACATCATATAAAAACTATTCGCTATTCATGCTCTGATTAAAACCATTGTTTTTTTCCCCCATTACTCCCTGACCAAACATAATTTTTCTTTTATTAATATGTAATGGATTACGAAGATTACTAAAAATGTGTGTGTACGTTTTTTAATTCCACCTCGTGTGGCTGAGAAGGGGCCCCACGGTGAGTTATCATTAGCTTCAGGGGGGCTTCGACATGGCAAAGGCTGAAAATTCCTGTTATATTGGATAAATGGATACCACGAAGAGTGTATTTAAATATATTGTGTTGTTTAGTGAGACAAATCAAAACAGAAATGGAAGACACACGGGCTTTTCATTTAACAAGCTATTTCAACTCGTTTTATAACAGTAGATACAGTTGTCCACAAGTATCTCGATTTACAAGTGTTCGAGTGTTGATTGCGTTGGTTGGTTTTAAAATAATTATTGTTGTTGTCGTGCAGAAAAATGAAAGTGGCAACAATTATTTAAAGTCACGCAATGCGTACAACTCCGTTGCGGCTGAAATCTTGTGATTGGTTTAGAGCTTGTCACGTGATTACAGTTTAGCTATGCTCTGGTCTTTCGGAGTACGTGTGAATTCCCAGTAGGACGTGGTGCAGAGATAGTTCCATGTTCGTATCCTAAGTACCACTGTATTATGCTGGAACTACTTGAAGATTTTTAAAACAATGCCGACACAGTTAGAAACTTGCATTCAACTTAATTAACGAGTCATGGGTAAGTTCTAATTGGAAGGGGGGAAAAAACAATCCGATAAATGGGAGAAAAACGTGAGGCTTACTTTATTAAAGGCTCATAACAAATTTGTTCTTAAATTTTCCTCATTAGATGGAAACCATCCCATCTCACCATTCTCATGCACTCATTCGTCAGAGTCGGGTTCACACATCTGGAATGTTGGCAAGTATCCATTGTTCCCCCGCACCAATGGTCACGTGGACAAAGCCGTCAGACTTATATATTCTTGGTTTGCTCTCAACACATGGAAAGGTATCGGCCATACCTTCACAGTTTACACTATGGTACCTTATATTATTAGTGGCAGCATAGTGGAATCAAGCAAGGTAAGCATTTTTTTTTGTAACACCATCTTTTTCTATACATTCTGGTTATATATATATATAAAATACTAATAATTACACAAAATGCAGGGGTTCCCAAACGTTTTGAGACCCTATCACCCTTCACATGTCAGATTTTCTGTGCGATGCCCATGTACCCAATATATAAAAAAATGTCCAAATTGAATTTGGTGGAATTTAAAAAAAAAAGTTGGCATTTACAATATTTGCTTTCATTTTTTCAAATGTAAAAATATAAAATAATAACAAAATTACAGAACTGAATAAGAAGGAATTAGAGTAGACATATTTTTGCTGTACATGATCTCATAAGTACAGTTTGTTCATAATGACGAAACATCTTATCCTTTATTTTAAGATTTCAGTATCGATTTTTCACTGACATTTAAAAATGAGACTATACATTATACATTTTTGTGTTTCCTTATAGCCGCGACGCCCCTGACCAAGACCTACGACGCCTCAGGGTGTCGTGACGCACAGTTTGGTAACCCCTGCGCCAATGAGTTTAGAGTGAAGAATATTGACTTCATAATAAGTTTACCTAAATTTTCGTTGAGTGAGAGAGAGAGTAAGAAACCATTTAGGAAAAACCACCATCAATACATTGGATTCGAACACCTGAGCTCTGTCGTCGGCAGGGTAGTCTATTGTGCGAGTAACGCCGCGCTCTAGCTAGACTATCCCGAGGGCTGTCAAGGTCTAGGAAACCTGCAGTGTAAACAGGGACCTGCCACTCTACGTAGAACGCTCTAAATCTATTTAGCAATCCAAATGAGACCTCGTGCTCTAGCAGTTTTTTGATAACTTGTGACGTAAACTGTGAGTGAAAGAATGTCGGATAAAAGTCGAATCAATTGGGACAGAGAAAATACATTAAAGTTAATTAACTATTTTGAATCGTTACATGTCACTTAAAAACAAAAATAACTTGGTTCAACTTTTTAATATAATATTATATATGTGAGAAATGTGTTTGTTTAAATTGAAAACTTCTAGGGATGAGGTGTCAGACTTCTGTGTTGGCGGCTGGGGTTCAATCCTCGGTCCCGGCAAAGATTTATCTGATTACCAAACCCTTCCTTCACCTCTGATAAGACATATTGTGAATGTGGAGAATGCCAGGCCTCCACCGTGGTTCGGATCCCACGTTAAACTGTAGGTCCTTCATTTCATCTCATTATCACCCTACCATTGCACATTAGCGTAAGTGCGTATAGCTTGAACGGGTAGTAAGACAAGGCGCTAATAATAATAATAATAATATTAATAAAAAATTGAAAACTAAGTTATGTATTTTTAAACAAGCTAATATTTTTTATCCAATAATTTGCCAGTGGCTAGAAACCATAATGTCAGTGTAAGTCTTTCCGAAGGCAACATAGCATTTCTGACCTGTGTATTTTATAATTTATTTTATTTTCGGAGAAATACAATCCAATAAAAATTCAAAATCTTGGCAATACATACGAATAAAATTATTGCATGAACTCACATCTTCAGCAAGCAGTTCTTTGAGTAACTTTACACGAGCCCCATTCTTTTTTCTCTTCTTGAAATCAATTTTTTTTTACCCATAACCTCTTTTTTTGAATGCCATTTCTTATTTTTTTAAACAAACAAATAACTATAACAGCTGCAGTAACGCGTATTGCTTGCGACATGGATAAATATTGTGCCTACCGCTAGACTGAGAATGATATACAGTGTAAACGGAACCTAGATTGATTTAGGATATTTACACTAGGAGGAGTCTAGCTTCACTCTACGTAGAGCAAATTTTGATCCAGTGTAAACGCATCAGTAGAGCAGTCTCGCTGGAGTGAAACGACTCTAACTAGACTTTACTCTATAGTGTACACGGACCTTATAGACCAGTGATATTAAACCCTTTTGTGTTTACGTACCTCCAAGATACAATTCCTCTTCAACTTTATACCCGCAATATTGTACATAGGTGCAAAATATAACAACAAAAAAACACCACTCCATGGCATCAACCCTCAATCAAGCCATATCAACCGTATCAATCGCCATCTGTTGAAGAGAGAGAGAGAGTGTCACGTGATCAGCACAACTAGCTCTCCGGCCGATAATTTAAGTTTCTTTAAAATAATATTTAGCACCGCGTCTTACTACCCGTTCGGGATATACGCTTTAAGTACTAATTACGCTAATGGATTAGGAATTGCGGAGGTTGAATTGGAGGAAGTGAACCCGCATTTGCGTGGAGGGCGAGTGGAAAACCATATAGGAAGAACCACCCCCAGTTTACCCGAACGAGATTCGAACCTCGATCTCCCCGTCCTCAGCAGTCGAGCTCAACACGACAAGCGTGCTAGCCAACTACGCCACCGAGGCGTTTTTTTTTAAAAAAAAAAGACCGGTGTGCGGTGTCAACACACGAGGTTTTTTTTCACACGGGCCTTAAATTATCAAATATAGAGAGAAACAATTAATTAACTATGAGCCTATCTTTGGGAATGATGACTGGGAACACCTGGAGTGATGAGATTATATCTGGGGCGCCCCAAGCTTGATTCTTGAGCACTTATTAATATTTCACACGAGAAAGTTTCATGGCTGTGTGTCCCGAGAGCTAAACATACGCCTGAATAGTTTTTTCCCGTTATACTAAAAAAAAGCGCGTGATTAGCGAGCCTAGAGCCATCAGGGGAGGAGGGTCAATGCAGTGTTGACATTTAGTGCTAATTAATATAGTTAATTACACAAAGAATAAATATATTCATGCTAAGCAAGCATAGTCGTAATCTTTTCAATCAAATATCTGCTCATTTGATCCTCACGGAACTGAGTTTGACCCCGTTCCAGACCCACTTGTTCACGGAAAGTCTTTAAGCGCCGGGGATCGAACCCGGGACCTCTGGACCTCTAGGCAGGGACTCTAAACACTTGACCACAGAGGCGTAATGAAAGCTATACATATTATATAATCTATATATAAAATAAATTACATACAAAATAATGGAAAGTCGCAACTATCCGGTCCTTATTACTATCCAGTCTTCGATTATTTGGTCCTTCGTATTATCCGGTCCAGTTTTTGGTGCTAACAAGTGCGTCTTAAGATAACAAACCGGCACATAACCATTATAAAAACATTAACTGAATTTATAATATAATCCATCTGACGCTCTATTTTCACTTGTTCTTGCTTTGTATCCGATGTTTCATTTCCAAAACCAAAGTACTGTATGGTAAAAATTTGTAAAAATTTCTTTCTAGTTTAGTTCCTACTGTCCCCCTAATTATTACTGCTGTATTCCTTTTTTAGATCGCAATTCGAAACTTAGTGGATTCTATTAAAACAAAGTTTAATGTTCTGTGAAAATAAAAAGAAAAGTAGGCAAACCCATAATTAAAATTGTTTAAACCCATATTCCGTATTATCCTGGTTTTCTGTTATCCGGACTCGAATGCCGCTACTTTAGACAGGATAATCACAACTCTAGTGTATATTTTAAATTTTATACAACTCCCTAAGATGTATTCGCGTCC
The DNA here is from genome assembly GCA_902141385.1 of Timema californicum. Classification (NCBI taxonomy): domain Eukaryota; kingdom Metazoa; phylum Arthropoda; class Insecta; order Phasmatodea; family Timematidae; genus Timema; species Timema californicum. Next base: position 8,650 of record CABFOW010005345.1, on the reverse strand, counting down.
CCCTGGGGTACACGTACCTGAACCACTGCCTTAGGCCATGAGGCCGTCGAAGAGGGTAACGTAAGCTTGTTACCTTCCAAGGTATACGGAGTGTACTCTCAGTATGCATATGAAAAGTGGGCGCGTTCCTTTCCACAAGAAGTCCTTCGTTCATTGTTTCACATTCCACGCAAGCTGGTCCGTGGTATTTATCGCCCTCCCCTCCCTACACCCCGTAATCACCCCTCTCCCTCTTTATTTTTTTATATCCTCCTGACTTCTCATCGCCCTCATGGGCGTAGCCCCCTAGTTCTAATACAGGTTTGGGTCGGTTAAGGAGGTTCAAGCGAGTTTAGAATATTTTTAACTTTTTTTTTGTCGTTTGGAAACCATTTATACTGATTTGATTAACAAACTTTGGTTCTAAAATAAACATTATAAGGGACCTCCTCTAGTAATATATGTTTTGTTAAGATAAAAATACTAAAAAATATTTAAGTTTAAATAATTTATTTTAGTAAATTTTCAATCATCAATAATTGCATACAGATTATTTTAATAACAATCAAAATGTTTAGTAATGTCCTTCAACTATATTTTATCTATTAAATATGTCAATAAAGGGAGTGAAAATAGTTTCCCAAAAGTTAGGAAATTGCTCTAAACCAACTTCAAAAGCTTGTTTGAGCATCCTTTTTGGTCCTGATCAAGGTAGTAGTGTAGTCAAAGCGAGGTAAAATCAGTATTTTTGTAATTCTTATAATACAAATGTTTTTTGGTCAAAATAAATCTAATATTACTCGAGTAGAAACTTCTACTTTGGGCGGTATTTTTTTAAATATTTCGACACAAAAAGTTTTTTTTGTTATTAATACAACAAAAGTACTAACCTTAATTTTCTTCCCTTTCCAACCTACCTTTACTTATCAAAGCAGTAATTACAAATAACTTCCTCAGAAGGTATATTTTACACCGTTCATTGAATATACACGAATATCCTTTGAGGATAAAGTTGGTGATTGTTGAAGAGGGTTGAAGGGTAACCATATAATCAATCATAAATGGCGCTGCCTACGTGAAGATTTCAAAGCTATTCTGCGAAGCGGGCTGCATCTTAACTTGACGCACCTAAGTAGTCTAAGCACTATCACACTTAGACACCAATGTACGAAATAAATAGATAGATAGAGAAGAAAATTAGTTCACAGGGCTAGGCCTCTTGTTTAAATACAGATAACACTTCCCCTCTTAATCCAACGAGTTTACACATTCACTATACTATTTTCCCCTTGAACACATTTACTTGATTTTAAAAAAATTACAATTTTCTTGTTTCTTATTCTCGATAGACAACCATGGACTTTCTTTAATCTACATCCTGGCAGGAAGACTCCTACAAGTCGTTTTCGTGACCAAACCTAGGTGTTGCTAAGTTGTAGAAGATTTATATAAAAAAAATACGTTTTCAAAAAAAAATATTAAATACCAAAATAATAATTTTGTGACGTTGTAGGACTATTTATAGAATTATATAAGGATTATTTTTGTGTGTCTCAACGTCATATCTTCAAAGCTCGCTAAATAATAAGTAAATTCCCTAACATGGGAAATCTTATCTGAGCCTGCTGTGACGTCATATATAGAAATGTTTTTTTCTCTTACCACCCTTACGGAATGTCCACATGGGCCTATTTAAACTAATGTAAATAAGGACAAGGGCGGCAATTTTTTTTAAAAGGAAAGGTCACTGCATTTACGTATAGTAAGTTTGTAAATCCGTTACAGGTTGAAACTCTTTGAGTCCGGCATCCTGTGGTCCGGAACGTTTTGAATATACAGCCATTAGTTCGAGGGGCGGCCACCAAGGTGGTGCTATTAACGGTTACAAAGGCGTCGAAGTTTCCTTACTCTGCAACCGAGTGATTTTGGTTGTACATTCTTGTCTTGGTTTATATTCTGGCTGTATTTGAGCACTGATTATGTTTTCCAAGATAGCAAGAGTTTTGAAAGGGGGTGTATTATTTTCTGGTTTAAGCTTTATTTTATCTTGTATGTCACACACAATAAGTACAGTAGCCCCATGGCTTCTTTGGTTCTGACTGACAGTTGACGGCTTTGAAAAGTTACCAGACCAAATTGTGTATACCTACGCCGAACCAGATGGTCTGTTGCAAAAACATGTGTTTAGCAGCTGTCACTTCTGACAGCCAGAATTTAGGTGTATACCTAAATGCTTACTGTCAGAAGTCAGCTGTGAGCTGTCAGTCAGCACAAAAGAAGTCATGGGGCTACTGTTTGTAGAGTGAAATGGCAAACTTAAGGGAGAGGCATAAAGAGTTTAGGGTTCTTAGAAGTCGAATTATGTGGTCCTGTCAGATCCCAAGGGTGCCGGAATAATGAGTTTCAATATATTAGGAACATTCTCTACGGTACATTCACTGTGGTCAAAATTCCACCCTTTCCTTCACTACAAATTAAACGAGTCCCACGTGACTTCCTGTGAAAAGCTGTGAGTTTTAATGCCATAAATGATTTCATCAAAAGAGTGGGTGCTTGGATTGGAGGAAATGTACCCACATTGACCTGAATATAAAGTAGAAAAAAAATCATGTGGAAAAAAAAACTTTCTTAGAGTGTGTACACTGTTCGGAATCGAACCTAATATAAAGTAGAAAAAAAATCATGTGGAAAAAAAAACTTTCTTAGAGTGTGTACTCTGTTCGGAATCGAACCCTAATCACCCCATCAACGGTGACCAATTTATTAGATTACTAGGCCACCGTTTCTGGTCCTACTCATTTTCAATCCTTTGCGTATGTAAAGGAGAGACATCGATAAAGGATGGAAATGGAGGGTGTAAAGGTCTCTACTAAATTGTGAGAAGGCGTAGCAAGAGTCTTTGTGACGATTACATTCCAAAAGGTCTGGGACCCTTCTATCTTGGAAATTCAAGGGGCACGAGGGGCGATTGCTTAATGTTAAAAGGAATTTCATTTCCTACTCCCCCACATCCTCACCTCCCCCTCTCCAATCGTGCCACACCTTACAGGTAAGTTTTGTCATTCCCCTTTTCCGAGCCTCGCAAGTCCACGAGGGACTCTTGAAAACGCAAAGATCTTTGCTATAACCTGTGAAGAGAAGAGTTGAGGAAGGGCAGGAGGTGAAGGTTTCAGAGGGGTGAATATAAAGGGAAAGGGGGATCTAGGCCCAACTTTGGGAAGTTGTTAGAGGAAGAAGACGGAGAAAGAGAAGTCAGAACTCCCCAATGGGAAAGCAGGTTATCGTCATACGCCCAAGACCCCATGGAAAATCATATATGACAAGACTAACTTTAGGACGGTGAACATAAATGAGTTCTGTTTTTTTAAATAAAAAAGGATGTATAAATTTAACCTATTATGATCCTCCCTCCTCTTAATACCGATTATGATCCTCCCTCCTCTTATTAACTGACTTGATGACGCAATGTTTGTTCCTAGATAAAGAGAAACGTAAATTTTAAGGAACGGCTTTAGGGATGAAAGTATTGAGATTCTATATAGTTGAGCACAAATATATCAATTCAGTCGGTCAGTCTCGGACGGAGGCTTTCAAAAACAAAACTCACAAACCATCCGTGCCATATCATGGCCGATTAACCTGGAAATTAGATACAAGACTACGCTCGAACAAGAGAAAAAAAAAATGGACTGGATAGAACTAGCTCAAGAAAAGAATAGGTGGCGTGCTTTTTGTAAGTGTGGCAATAAACTTTCAAGTTTCTAATGTCATAGAGGGAAAGTTCTTGACATATTTTAAATGATTAAAATGCAAATTGCCTATTTATTTTCAAGAATCAGAAAACATATTTGCTTTGTATAGAAAATAGTATACGTGGGTCTTATAATTATTTTATTTCGACTTGTTTTAATAAAACCCAGGTTTTATTTAGAGGTTGGGCAAAATTATAACAACCCAGTCCTTTCTATCAAAATTATACTAAAGTGAGATGAGTTGCACAAAATAGGCACCTTTTCCAAAGTTAATCCATACGACAAAGTAAAAAAGTACTCAAACTCCATTCCTATCATGTATTGGATTAATATAAATCAATTTCAAATACGCGATCCAGGAAGGTATTTTAGAATTTATCGGTCCCATTTCTAGTTTATATTCGACAGCCATGAAACTTTGACGCGGATATCACACCACTTTCAAGATAAAATCACGGGCTTAGATGATTGAAATATAAGCGGGTAATAACCATAAAGGGGGTTGAAGTTATAAATAATCTTGATTGAACCACGCCCCCTCCACACTGTTATCAAAACTTATTATGATAATTAACATTTCAGTACGTCAACCTGAGTTGAGTGTGTGTGTGGTTTTCGTTTATCTGGTTTACCATAACAAATTATCTCCCTGTTTAAAGTGTCACGCATAAACCATCATTAATTTATCACCTGCTTTTAGTTTATTGGTCACCAGTTTACCCTTCTATGTGCAAGTTTGCATTCATTGGAAAATCAATGTGTATATGTACAATGTGTGTAATAATAAATAGTATATAAACAAATAATATGTTAGTAATAAAATAAAATATGCATTTTGAGATATCTTACTAAAAATGTCCTAATTTTTCTGTTCAAAAAATATAAATTATACTTCATTAACTTGAAGGTATTTAAAATTATAAATTGTGATATTAGCTTTGAAATACAAGGGCTATTAACTATATACAATATAAATATACTATATTTATATAAAATATATACACTATATATACAATATTATTAAATAAATAAAGCATTTTTATTTTTCTTATGTTTCAAATATAATATCACAGTAAATAATTTAAAATCTATCTAAATTAATGACTTAGTCTCGCTATAATTTTGTACCAAAACTTTTATTGTTTTATCAATAAATGTACAAAAAAAGTAAGACTATATAAAGAAAATACATTTTTAAAATTATTATAATAGGGGACCTATATGTTTTCTTATAAAATAATGTATTTGGGTCATATTTGGAACGTGTTAAAGCTAGTTTAGAATTAGTTTAGTTTTATGTTTGTTGGTTTTTGTTTGAAACCCCGATTGCTAAACTTTTTTCCGTCGGAGACCTTCAGTAAAAATGTATTTGATATATAAAATATTATCTTATTTATTGAATTCATAATTATTTATTAGTTAAACTAAAATAAAGGTTAGTAAATACGTCGTAGATTTTTTTAACAATTGCTTTGGACAAATGTTTATTGATAAAGAGAATATGTCTACACATATTTTCCAAACAAAAAACTTTTTTTAATTATTAAAAAGTCGCTTAAACCCCTTTAAGAAATAATTAAAATTAGTTAAGAAATGACTCCTGCCCACGAAGAATCAAACCCGTACAATATGGTCACATAACTCTGGATATATCTAGTTAACATTTATTTTCATCTTGTGTGAATAACTGTATTACTCTTAAGAATATGTTTTTATCAAATTTTGTGAAAATTATGTATTGAGTCAACATCTTTTTTTAAGGAGTAGGATCCGCTTCGGTGGTTTCATGGCCTAAGGCAGGGATAGCAAATATATGGCACGTAAACATGATTCAAGTGGCACGGAAACATGAAAAGAAGAAACATTAAACAAAACTTTTCCCAACATGGTATAATTTTTTTTAAAGTCATTTATGTCAACAAACATGTCATTCAATGTCATGTCACAGTGTCACAGTTTTTTTATAACTTTGTGAAGTCAACGGTTATAATAAATTGTCTTGGTTAGCTCTTAAGGGTATATTGTGTGTTGTTGAAGAAAAGTTATCAAATTAATATAAATATCTTGGCTATCAAAATATAACATGTTTCAAACTAATATGGAAAATATTATGTGAGTTTCTGATTTTAACATATTTATCAATTATATTGTGCTTTTTTCACTAAAAGTGTTACTTTCGATGATTTTTACTTTAAGTTAGTGAAATTATTAATGTATATGACTCTCTTCGACCATTTAATGAATATTCCATCTTTAAAATGTAGAAATTATTAACATATCTACAATTTGATTTTAGTTATTCATTATATTTCTTAATGTTCAACAAGTTAAAAAAAATTAAATGTTCACTAAAAAAGTAGACTAAAGATGACACAATACACCAGATAAAAATTCAGCTAGTCCTTAAAAGAAACACTGGTTGGAAAATTTTTGCCATTCCTGGTCTAAGGCGTCACTTTCGCAATAGACTAGTGTCGATGGCTGGGAGATTAAGGTTTGAATCCCCACAGGGTGTACTGAGGGTGGTTTTTTCCCCCAAGTGATTCTCTATTCTCCCTCCACGCAAATGCACGTCCCCTAAACTCAACTTTTCGCCATCCCTAGCACATTAGAGTGTAAACATATATGCAAGGAATTAAGACGCAGATAGAAACAAGGGGAAAAAATAAGAGATAAGAACTATATTTAGGAGATCGGATACGGAAATTCCAAATCGATAAATCCTATGAGCTAATACCACCCCTGCTGGGCTTTGAACCACATCCTCCTAATGTCACAGGCAAGCCAGTCTATTGTTAGACTGCCATCTTATACCACATGAACACTGACGTGGGGTCAATGTAAAAAAAATCTCAAAAAATTAATCCGAATTTCTAAACTCTTTGTTATTTTACAAAAAAAACTTTATTTCTCGGGAAATGAGAAAGTTTTAACAGCGGTGTCTTACACTGTGACCTATTTTTCCCCCCATTAAGAAGTTCACTTATTACTAACCCTAATCCCTTTCAACCTTTTTTCCCTTCTTTTTACTCTCTTTAAGAGTTTTCTTGCACGTGTCTTGTTTGGGTGCCAGACACCCCCTCCTTCCTTCCCCTACCTCTCAGCACACGTGCTGTAGCCCTACAAGTTATTTATAACGAGCAACACTGCCCTTCCTCCTCCTCCTCCTCCTCCCCCATTCCTCCACGGGACAAGTGCCACAAAGCTCCCTCACCCAATGTTACTTCCCTCCTAACCAACGTACCGCTAAACACACATGCTCGTTCGTTCGTTCGTTCTTTTCTTCGAGTTTTGTTTGGTTCTCTAGAGAGTGATGTTTGGAAGTCCCCATTCACACTCGCAATGTTTTCCTACTTAATTCAGACGATAGACTTGTACTTAAAACAAAATAATGATGGCAACTATCACGAAATAACCAGTGGGGAAGCTACAGTCTAATATTCATAGGAATAGTATTTCAGAAAATACACTTGTGTCCATAAATTGCACTACCCTGCATTTTGAAAATAATCAACTAATGTTTACCCTAAGTAAGTTTCCTCAAAAATGATTTATAATGTTGATTTTAAAATTATTATTATTATTATTATTAGCACCGCGTCTTACCACCCGTTCGGGTTATACGCACTTACGCTAATGTGCAAGGGTAGGGTGACTGTGAGATGAAATGGAGAACCTGCAGTTTAACGTGGAATCCGAACCACGGTGTTAGGCCTGGCATTCCCCACATTCACATGTTTTGATTAATACACGTCTTGTCAGAGGTGAAGGAAGGGTTTGGCAATCAGCTATATCTGTGCCGGGACCGAGGATTGAACCCGGGACCCTTAGCACAGAAGTCTGACACTTTACCCCTAGACCGCCAGGTCACCTTATTTTAAAATTAATTTTGTTTGTTTACACTACTTCAGGGTTTTTTTTCTCCAGAAAACACATAAGAAAATTTGATTGTCAAAACTACCTGTTTTGGTGGTAGCATGGTCTGAGGCGTCATTATCGTAACAGACTAGACTGCCGATGTCTGGGAGATCAAGGTTCGAATCTTGGTCGTATATACTGAGAGTATTTTTACAAAATTGTTTTTCACTTTCCTTCCACGCTAATGAGAGTGCACTTTATCCAAATTCAACCTTTCTCCTCCTTAACTCATAAGCTTGATTAGTACACATGCGAAAGATCTGAATGGGTAGTAAGATTGCCAATATGTGACAAATGATCAATATATGGGTTTATTATCATACGATTTGGAGTATGAATACATGAAGGAGAATTTAGTAACTGTTTTTAGCTCTCAGACAGGGATAATTGTAATGAAATCAGTGTTTAGATGTTTAGTAATTTAATAACAAGACGAGCCCTTTTAAAAATTATTATATAACTTTGCTAATACCAACTGAAACCAGAACTCTCCATGCTAGTAATCGATACTTTAACCACTTTGACATAGTAACGATATAGTACCAATAGGACTTGCAATCTCCTTACTACCTACTTTGGTGGCCACATGGTGTAAATAAAGTCTGTTCACCGTAGGAATTGTTTTCTGAAAGGCCTTTTTCCCTATCAGAACTCTAAAATATAGTAGGATATTGGTAGGAAAAATACATTTCAGAGAGTAATTCCTTCCGTGAATGTAGTTTAATTACTCTCGCAATAGATTACATAGACTGCTTTTGACACGGAGAACAGGGTTAGAATCCAGGACGTGTATACTGAAGGTGGTTTTTACTAAATACTTTCCAACTCTTTCTACACGCAAATACAATTATATTTCCTCTAAAATAAATTTTACTCGTCCTTTAACTTATTAGCAAAATTAGTAGGCCAGTAGTGGTTTAATTGACAGTTCCAGCACACTTTCTCCCATAAGGTTTAACATTGATCCTCACCGCACCTCGTGAAGTGATCCTCACCGCACC
>CABFOW010005344.1:10084-35326 GCA_902141385.1 Timema californicum | reverse complement strand
AGTTAGACCCCCCCCCCCCCCATTTTTTCCAACGCTGCCACTGCACAAATACGCATAATTACCCCATCAGTGTAGTGAGATGCGGATAACCTGGACGGGCAGAAAGACGCTCTGCACGAAAGTACACGAAGCCATTAATAGCTGATATATTAAAACGCAATATTTAAAATAAAACATCGAGGTTAAATAGCCTAATTTATCTTAAACTAAAATAAACATGACAAAGTTTAAATGTACTATTTAAAATGATTGTAATACTAATTGCTGAATATCGTAAGTTTGTTTATCATTGCTTCGTGAACTCACCCAAAGAGATAAGTCCCTCACTGACGTTAGAGAAACCATCTCGATATCATGTTGGCGGTCGATGCCAACCTCTGGTCCAAGATAATTGATACCGCTCTGACGCGCTGCTGTCAAGATATTACAGCACGATTGCTCAATATCCTCCTAGTCAGGATACAAAGTCCAGCCCTTGTTTAAGATATTACTGCTCCTTTGAATGATTAATTGATATTTATTTTGTGTATTCTGGGAGAGTTACGACATCATAGAAACATTAGTAGATTATTCCCTTATATAAACTAATTAATAAACAAACTATGTGCAAAATTAAAATAAACAGATGTGTACAATACATAAATCTAAATATACGTATTTTCACACTTTTTTTAAATTCCATGAAAAAATTCTGTTGTGATTGGTTATTGTGTGCCTTCCCCTGATCTTTTATAAATTCTGAAATAATGGACGAATTTTAATCAAAGAAAATTGGTTCACACACACAGTTTTCAATTATGATTTAAATGGAGTCTTTAATCTCAATTTCTCGTGTGGGCTGGATTTCCGGTGACGAGGAGATCAAGGTTTGAATCCCGATTACGGTGGAAGTGTAAGGGATACGAGAAAACGTAAATGTTTTTGCAGTTATTTAACTAAAAAACCTTTTTTTGGCCAAAATAAATAAAATATTTCTCCAGTAGAAACATATAAGTTAATTTTCTTCACATGATGACATCAACAGTTCTTGAATATTTGTCAAAAGTATTTTGGAATTTAATGACAACTTTTTCTCTTCATTTAAAAGGTTTATCATCTAATAGTTCTATGTTCATGACAGATATTCAACAACTGTTGATACCACCATGGGAACAAAATTATACTCTATGTTTCTACTGGATAAATATTTTATTTATTTTTGTATAGAAAGTTTTGCTAAAAAAAACTGCAAAAATACTTAACTTTACTCGCGTCCCTTACACTCCCACCTTAATGAAAGCATATAACCCAAACCGATTTTAAAACGCGTTGAAAAAAAACTTTCCCTTGACTTTGAGTCAATGAAGTTAACAAAAAATATATTTGTATTATTATATAATATATAAAATCAAAAACTTTGTCTCTTTTATCAATAATGTTTCAACTATAACAGCACAACTCCAAAAATAATACATATATAAGATAAAGAAATAGTTTTAAAATGGTGTACGTAGACAAATATAATCAGTTTTGACGGATCTGGGCTGAGATTTGTTCACACATATTTGTTTAAAAATAAATTGAATAAAGAGTATTTACACTTTTTATGTTGATTTGGGTTGATATTACAGATGTAGGTTAATCAACACTTCTGGAAAATTATTCCATATAGAGTATATAGTTGGAAACTCTATAGTGAGTAAAACAATTTAGTACAAAAGTATAGAAATAGGTAAAGGTGCTACTATATTTTTAAAACGCATACAAATATGTTAAAATAAAATCAAACTACCATACAAAAATGATTTTAAAGAATTTCAGATGGCTTTCGTATAGTGACTCTTATCAATTTTAAACGATTATGTATTATATAATATTTCCCAAAATTCATCAACAATGGCCATTTTTCTGAAGGTTTAAATTGAAACATAACCGATACCGGATAAACCTAGATCCTAAATTCTGAAATGGCGACAAAATATCAAGCTGTGTTGGGAGGTAAGTTCGTTTACTTTACATCGTAAGAAGGTTTTAAGTTTTTGAATCATATTTGGAATCTGACGGTATGAATGTTTGAGCTCATGTTTTGTAGTACATAATTCTAAAAACTTTTACCTCTCTTTAATGATTATTGATTATTAGCACCGCGTCTTACTACCCGTTCGGGTTATACGCACTTACGCTAATGTGTAATGGTAGGGCGATTGTGAGATGAAATGGAGGACCTACAGTTTAACGTTGAATCCGAACCACGGTGGAGGCCTGGCATTCCCCACACTCACAAGATGTCTTGTCAGAGGTGAAGGAAGGGTTTGTTAATCAGATAAATCTTTGCCGGGACCGAGGATTGAACCCCGGTCGCCAGCACAGAAGTTAAACCTTGTCTTCACTGTTACCAGGAAACTACAGTCTACTCATCACTGGAGTGGTGGTAACAAAATCTAACAATATTTAATAAATCTATTATAATGTATCCATTCGCCAAAACATATATTGAATTGTTGTTAATTTTTGTGGTCGAAACTTTCACAACAAGCAATTTGTTTTAAGCTATGTTTTCGTTTTAATCATTTTTACATCCTCTGCTACCTGTCAGATACCGCCACTTCTTTGGTTAATGGACCTTACATAGTACTGTAACGGTTTACAGTTTAGAAAATAAATGATTCATTTTCAACGTCTCTGGCATAAGTTGATACATTATTTTTTTATACGTCATATTTAATTTTCGTTTTTTTTGGATATTTCTATAGGACACGATCTAAAGACCTATCAGCATGCTACATTTTCAATTTATATGATATTTATAAGTGTTCGAATAATTAATATGAACAGACAGATATTAAACCTATGTCGAAATAATATTTTCAGCATGTGACCGAACTCTTTATATAGTTTTAAAAACAATCTTTGAACCTAAACATTAATAAGCCAATCCATTGAGTGCAAATACTAACAAAATTCATAGAGAAGGCAATATTTTCCAAATAGCGATCATAATGAATGTGTATATAAATTATATAAATAGTTACAAATCATATTGGAAAAAAGAGCATCACAATTTAACAAAGAGCATACATTAAAGAATAGTCTGTTAAAAGGACAGATTGATATCCGCATATACCTGCCAAAGTTCCATTTTTTACCACAGCAAAAATAGTTTTTTTCTAATAGTTTTTTAAGTTTTGAGCCCCCTATTTATTGGGTCCAATTTTCAAATTTAAAATTAGCGCTATTTTAGAAATACATGGAGTGGTCTTTATACGTGATTGCAATTACAACTTTCAGTTTTATATTACTCATAAAATGTGTTTTTGTATTAATTTTTGAAATTCCAGGCCCCTTTCTTTCCCTATTTTTCCAAATCTAAAAAAACACATTTATATTATTATAGTTATTTAGGGTAGTCCATCCCGTCCACCTTCTTGATAAATTTAATTTTCTACCACACTAAAATTAATGTTTTTTTATACATTTTTAAAATCCACATCCTTCCCTTCCACACCTCGCCCCAATTCAACCAGCCCTTATTTTGAAATTTCACCAACAACCCCTCTTCGAAAGTTCAAATATGTAATAATTATTAGGTTATTTGGAGTAGGCCTAAGCCCACTACATTCCTGGCATTTTTTTAAAAATTCAATGTATTCTAAAAGTATAAAGTGGATTGGGCGTATTTTAGCGATAAGAAGACAGACATTTTATTTTTATATATTATTAGAGTGATTTAAGATTTATAGACTCTTGGTTTTGGAGTTGAGTGCTTACACACATACCCATCAACACAAAAACACATATACATACATACATACAAACAAAAAGCAAACAAATACACATAATATATTAATTATTTGATAGCATGCTTCGGTGGCTTAATGGGCTGAGGTGTCACATTCATGTTAAGACTGACCTGCTGAGGTTGGGAAGATCGGGGTTCGAGTCTAAGTCAAGGCTACTGAGGGTGGTTTCTCATAATGCTTTCCTACGTTCCTTCCACGCAATATTACCTCTAAAATGCTTCCTTCATCATCCCTACCCTATTAGAGTAATTACTATAATATAGCTTGAACAGGTGGGTAGTATGAGATGCAGCAGTAAAAAAAGAAACAGAAACATTTTATTTATATATAATTAGGAGGATAAAAGTAAAATAAGAACAATCGAGATGAAAATAATTTAGTTTCTCTAAATAATTATAAAGTTTGGGATGTTCATGGTCCTTTGGTTGGAATCCTTCCCCACCAACAATCCCTCAAATTCACTACTTCAGGCTCAAAATATATGTATTTACAAAAACTAAGGTTTCTCAAAGAAAGTGGATGGTACCAAGTTTTACCTTTCTATGTTTCTTAGTTATTTATATATCCGAATAGGAAGTCACAATGTCTAAGATGCTAGGCTCACTATTGATGTAAAAAAGAAGTCAAGGTGTACACTTTAAAGATTTCTATAACTTTTTGAAAAACATAATGAAATGTAGTAAGGAATCAAATTCTAAATATAATAATAGAATTCAATGTAGAACAGATTTTGAAATTTGGAGTTTAATATAAAGTCCAAAGATCAACTGGTATAAAAGATATACAAAACCTGGATTGAGTAGAAATTAGAATAGATTGACAATTAGGGAAATTTACTATATTTCCATCATAACATGAAAGAGTTAAGAACACATTAAATTAATATAATTCATATATATATATATATATATATATATATATAACACATTAAAATAATATAATATAAACTTATAAGTTTAAGTCAAGTGTGAAGTTAAGGGAAAAAAACAGATTAGATATAGGTTATAATAACAGAAGTTTATAAATTAGAAATATTGAAAAGTGAAGTAAGAAATTAGGTTGAATATAAATTGAAGTAATTTGAATTCTATTCTTATCTGTTCTTTAATTCCCTTGTTCCTTAAATGCTGGCACATTCCATCCAAGGTTCTCGAAATGTTTCGGCGCTACATCGGCGCCATCATCAGGACTAAAGAAAAGGGGTAAATCAACAATAAGTTAAGGTGCTAATCCAGTGTAAAATTTTTATTGTCGATACGTTGACGACATTCCGGTGATTTACGAACATCTTCCTAATTATTCTTTACCCGATACAACTCAAAATATGAATAATATTCATATCAATTTAAAATTCACTGCTGAATATTAAACCCAAAGCAGTATCAATTATCTAGATATTTCAATAACCAAAAACAAACAAAACAACTTTGTATATAAAATCTATAGGAAACCCATGCACACTGATACAATCATTCCCAATGATTCCAATCATAAGAGCTGCTTCCAATAGCTTGATATATAGATTACCTCATACACCTCTAAACAAAAGGAATTATAAGAACGAAATAAACATTATCAAACAATTAGCCTTATCCAATGGCTCCTCCCATTCTTTTGTATACCGTATCCTTCAAAAACAAAAAGCACAATTAAACAACAAAATCACTCTAATCAACCCCAATACCATTCCTAATAACCAATTCAAATGAATTAAATTCAATTATACTGAGAACTAACATCATCACCAACATCTTCAAAAAACACAAATTTAAAATTGCTTTCAGCACTAATAACAATATTTAAAAATATATCAATAATTCCAATCCTAATACAACCAAACAATACCGACCAAGTGGTATATACCAACTTACCTGCGAATTTAATAGTGGTCGGTGACCTGATGGTCTAGGGGTAAGGTGTCAGACTTCTGTGCTGGTGGCCGGGGTTCAATCCTAGGTCACGGCAAAGATTTATCTGATTACCAAACCCTTCCTTCACCTCTGACAAGACATCTTGTGAATGTGGGGAATGCAAGGCCTCCACCGTGGTTCGGATTCCACGTTAAACTGTAGGTCCTTCATTTCATCTCACAATCACCCTACCATTACACATTAGTGTAATGCGTATAACCCTAACGGGTAGTAAGACGCGGTGCTAATAGTAATATTAATAATAATGTAATAGTGTGTATATTGGTAAGTCTGGACGTTGAATTTTAACCAGGTTTTCTGAACACTTAAGTGACTTTAAATACGACAGAAATAAATCCCAATTTTCTGAACACCTCAAATCATATGGTCATCAACTCACCCATATGGAAAAATGTATGAAGTTATTGTATAGGCCTAAATCTCCTAAAGGTACAACCATGAATACTGCTGAAAATATATTCATTCAAACCACTCTACTCAATAACAAAAATGTTCTCAACGAACGAACTAATTTTGGAAATCAAATACTCATCAATACTCTCAAGAATCTTCCCCAACACACTAAAATGAAACAATATCTCATGTGCTCCATGCCCATCCTGCCATAGTAGTAAATGGCCTGTTCAGGCCAGTGTTGAGAAGATTACAAACTTTCCCCTTTCATTTTATAATTTTCTTTCTCTTTTCCTTTCACAATTTACTCGCACATATATTAATTATTAAATATATCTATCTATTATTAGTTTCAACGCTTAGACGTTCTTGATCTCACATCACCTTTAGATTAAAATGGAAAGATGGAAATATAGTAAAGTTCCCTAGTTGGCAATCCATTCTAATTTCTACTCAATACAGGGTTTTTATATCTTTTATACCAGTTGATCTCTGGACTTTATATTAAACTCCAAATTTCAAAATCTGTTCCACATTGAATTCTATTACAGTATTATATTTAGAAGTTGATTCCTTACTACATTTCATTATGTTTTTCAAAAAATTAGAGAAATCTTTAAAATGTACACCTTGACTTTTCTTTTACATCAATAGTGAGCCTATCATCTTAGACATTGTGACTTTCTATTCGGATATATAAATAACCAAGAAACATAGAAAGGTAAAACTTGGTACCATCCACTTTCTTTGAGAAACCTTAGTTTTTGTAAATACATATATTGTGAGCCTCAAGTAGGGAATTTGTGGGATTGTTGGTGGGGAAGGATTCCAACCGAAGGACCATGAACATCTCAAACTTTATAATTATTTAGAGAAATTAATTATGTTCATTTCGATTGTTTTTATTTTACTTTTATCCTCCTACCCGCCTCGGTGGCGTAGTTGGCTAACGCGCTTGTCGTGTTGAGCTTGACTGCTGAGGACGGGGAGGTCGAGGTTCTAGTCTTAGTCGGGTGAACTGGGGGTGGCTTTTCCTAAAAAAAAAAAATCCACTCTCCATCCAGGCAAATAAGGGCTCATTATCTCTAAATTCAACCATCCCAATTCCTAACCCATTATCATAATTAGTACTTAAGCGTATAATACGAACGGCTAGTAAGATGCGGTGCTAAATTAATAAATAAAAATGAGTAGATTATCGATACTTTCATTTCAATATCATATCCATATGTAGAAAGAAAATCAAAGAAAAAAACTTCCTAACAAGAGATTGCCACATTATCTATACTACTTTCTTTGTTATCCAGATGGTATGATTTTATTATTATTATTAGCACCGCGTCTTACTAACCGTTCGGGTTATACGCACTTACGCTAATGTGTAATGGTAGGGCGATTGTGAGATGAAATGGAGGACCTACAGTTTAACGTGGAATCCGAACCACGGTGGAGGCCTGGCATTCCTCACATTCACAAGATGTCTTGTCAAAGGTGAAGGAAGGGTTTGGTAATCAGATAAATCTGTGCCTGGACCGGGGATTGAACTCCGGCCGCCAGCACTGAAGTCTGACACCTTACCCCCTAGACCACCAGGTCACCCAGATTGTATGATGATCAGAGGATATTATCGTCCCATTTCAAAAAATCGTACAACGAATAGTTATATCATTTGAGCGTCAGATGGCTCCTGTCCAACAAGGTAAACCCCCCTGGTCATCCCCCCCTAACCAAGTCAAACGTTCTACACCTCCGTCTCCCCATCAACCCCTTTTACTAGCAGAAAAAGAACCTGTTGGTTATTTCTGGGAATGACTGTTCAAGTTGAGAATTCTTCACACTAATCATTTGTTAACTTTGCCTGTATGCTCTGTTTTTCCAGTAACAAGAAGTTTGAGGTTCGAATTCCATTCAAGCGTACTGAGGGTGTTTTTTCCTGAAGGGATTCCCACCCTCCCTCAACGAAGATCCGGGCACATTTCCTTAAAGCTCACCCTTCCTCGCCCCTACCTCATCAGTGTATTCTGCCCATCTTCACTTAATCATCTGTTTTAACATGGTTGTTAATATTCTAGGCGCAACTAACTCATTTTATTGACAAACTGGTGACCTGGTGGTCTAGGGGGTAAGGTGTCAGACTTCTGTACTGGCGGCCGGGGTTCAATCCTCGGTCCCGGCACAGATTTATCTGATTACCAAACCCTTCCTTCACCTCTGACAAGACATCTTGTGAATGTGGGGAATGCCAGGCCTCCACCGTGGTTCGTATTCCACGTTAAACTGTAGGTCCTCCATTTCATCTCACAATCACCCTACCATTACACATTAGCGTAAGTGAGTATATCCCGAACGGGTAGTAAGACGCGGTGCTAATAATAATAATAATAATAACATGATAAAATGCTTTCAATGTTGACTTTTCTTTCTTTCTAAAAGTGCCTTTATACCAGAATCCTACTATACTCAGGGACTTATATTCTAGGGTGCTCATTACATTTCCTGCATGAAAACTTGTATTGTGGGTCCTAAGAGGAAATTACATCGGAATTGTAAAATTTAATCTCGTATCAAGTGATGGGTTTATTTGTGGTTATGACGTAAATCGTCATCATCAAGTTTTGAGAGAGAGAGAGAGAGAGAGACGGAGAAGAAGGGAGTGGGAGCTTTCGGGCTAGCACAGAAACTGTGTCACACCTATTGTTCACACGTAACAAATATAATTAATAAAGGGGCCGACAATAATTAACAAAGTGTATATGTAGGATCATATTTTATATTTCTTCCGTCTAATTTCACCACCCGTTTGAGTTATACGCTTATTATTATAAATACAGTTGAAACTCTCAAGTTCAGCATTCTGTGGTCCGGCACGTTTTTAATCGGCCGCCATTAGTTAAAGGATCGGCCACCAGATCAATGCTAATAGCAATACAAAGGCACCAAAGTTATCACATCCGCAGTCAAATATTTTAGTTATACATTCTTGCTTTGGCTTGTATATTAGCTCTTAATTATATCTACCAAGATTCCAGGTGCTATAAAATATGGTGTATTAGTTCCTGATTTAACCTTTATTTTACCTTGCGTGACGTAGCAATAAGTATGTAGAGTGATATGGAAAGCTTAGAGCTTGGTATAAGGGATATAATATGAAGGATTCTTAGGAGTCGAATTCTGCGGTCCGGTGATTTCTGTAGTCCGATACTTGTTAGATCTCAAAAGTGCTGGAATAAGGTTTCAGTTGTACTAGGTTTTTAGGGCTGTCTACGACCAGTTGAATAAAATACTAACCAACCTAATATAAACTACCTTTTAATTGATAAGCGTATGTAATGTTAGGCTTTATTTGTAAAAAAAAATTCTGTCATAAGAGTGAATAAAATTAGGGCGAACTAAATTAATTTTATGTTTATTAAATGATTTATACAATTTTATACGAGAAGGCCAGGTCTGAAAATTAGTCTATCAGATAGATATCAACCATGTCCAAGGTTTGACACTGTTATAATTTAATTCACATAGTTGTTTCGGTTATATTCTATTCAGATTTAATTACAATTTCATTTAATTAAGCTAATTAAGTGTACATTTGATGGGGGTGACCTGGTGGTCTAGGGGTAAGGTGTCAGACTTCTATGCTGGTGGCCGGGGTTCAATATTCGGTTCCGGCACAGATTTATCTGATTAACAAACCCTTCCTTCACCTGTGACAAGACAACTTGTGAATGTGGGGAATGCCAGGCCTCCACCGTGGTTCGGATTCCACGTTAAACTGTAGGTCCTCCATTTCATCTCACAATCACCCTACCATTACACATTAGCGTAAGTGCGTATAACCCGAACGGGTAGTAAGACGCGGTGCTAGTCATAATAATAATGTACATTTGATACTAAATAGTTTAATGTATGATTGAATTAATAATTTATTTATTCTCCTGGATCACACGTACAGTGTCATCAACAATTATCACCTCTCTCTCTCTCAAATGCAAAGAACATTCGAAAGCGGAAGCTGTGAGATCCCTCATCTCACTTCAGTCTTCACCAATCATGGCACGTTATATATACTTTATAATTTACATCTGTAAAGTCTCTTAATCATAGTCAGCAATTCTGGCTACTGATCTAATAGTCCCGAGCTAGATTCCCGTCGGTATCACAGGTATTTTTCCCAAAGGGAATCTTTCCTTTGGCCATCATGATCTGGTTAACTAGGCTCAAGTTTGGTTTAAGACGTGTACTGGCCCCACATAATTATCATCATCAGCACATTATCCCATTATGTCGATGTATTATTATTATTATTATTATTAATGAAACAAATAGCCGAAACTATTGTTAATGCATTTTAGTGGGGATAGTCCCTCATAGATATCATATTCTGAAAATTGAAAAATGACAATTATACAAATAATTGTCGAATGGCTGCAAAAATGCCAACTACCGAGTCGCTAATGGCTGCGTTGTCTGATGGCTGTGATCTTAGATAATCACATGTTTATAAGCTGACGACTTCCGCACGTCCATCTTAGACTCTGCCTTAAACTATGAGTGAAGAATGACCATGGGCACGGGACGAATCCTGGATAGCTCAGTGGTAAGAGCATTGGCGTACTAAGCCGAAGGTCCCGGGTTCGATTCCCGTGTCCAGGTGTCATTTTTCAATTTTCAGAATATGATTATTATTATTATTATTAGTACCGCGTCTTACTACCCGTTCGGGTTATACGCACTTACGCTAATGTGTAATGGTAGGGTGATTGTGAGATGAAATTGAGGACCTACAGTTTAACGTGGAATCCGAACCACGACGGAGACCTGGCATTCCCCACATTCACAAGATGTCTTGTCAGAGGTGAAGGAAGGGTTTGGTAATCAGATAAATTTGTGGCCGGGACCGGGGATTGAGCCCCAGCCGCCAGCATAGAAGTCTGACACCTTACCCCTAGACCACCAGGTCACCTTTTATGTCGATGTAACCGTACTCCATGACTCCACAACCTCAGAAGATTGTTTTATATATATCCACCACTGCCAGTAGAAGACCAGTAATGTCTAGTCAACAAAACCCTGGTTGTATACGTTCAAAGAAACGGTATTGTAGCATGCTAAATAATATTTAGCACGTACACTCAAAACACCCTATTTATGATTACCAATATAAATCCAAGAACTAATAAATTCAAATGATGTGTGGCAGATATAAACTCAGTGTGAACTCGTATTGCTGGAAACACCCAAACTTGAACAAATATTGCCCCAGATGAGTGCTCAACACTTCCCGGAGGAAGTTGATAACACACCTTTGCTCGCTTGCTAAACTCTAGTTGTGTGATGTCCCACCCCTAGACGCTGTGGCCAGGGGTCGAACCAAGCTCGCTCGGATGTTCAGGAATATACTGGACTATCTCGCCCTTTCCTTCTTGTGTTCCACTCACAGGTTAGTTTCTGTGGTTTATAAGCCGTCATCTCGTGCATTTTTTATTTTTATTTTATTCTAACGACTCGTCGAAGGAGCATCAGCCAGGACACCAAGTACTAGTAAACGTACAAGCGGTGGTAACGACGTTCGATGCGTCAGTATCGCCTCTTTGTCACTGATAATTTAATATCTTATACTATTTAATTTATTATCTAGTATTTTTGTTAGGGTCTTCGTAGACTGTTATGTACGTATAACATAGTCTTATATGCTAGGTTTAGTTAACCGTTTTCTATGTCCATAAGAAATAGTTTTGAATCTCAAGAGTTTCTGAACTGTTTATTATGTCCATAAGACACAAGTAGCTAGTATAGCGTGTGGGTACAGTGCTGCGATTGGCTGTTATTTATGGCACTGGATCAGTACAGCGCTGTGATTGGCTGTTATTTATAGCATTGGCTGAGTACAGTGCTTTCCCCTACCCCTTCAAGTTTGACCCCTTTCAACATCCATGAGAAAATTTCCCCTCCATTTCCCCTCTTTTTATTTCCATGACGACATGAGATTAACGGCCTGTTGTTCTCCTTCAATGTTGCAAAGGTTTATTTCTGGAGTTTTTTCCCGTTGGTCTTCTATGTGGTTTTCCCTGATGACTCATACCTTGCGCTGGTTTGGTGGCTCGACAAGACAATTCAAGAGAGGACTAAATCGTGACCTTGAAATCGTGACCTTGAAATCGTGACATGAGATCATTAACCCTGACAAACCTCCCGTTCTCCCTTATATATGACAAGGGGTTTTCCCAATGACGTCATTGCACTATCGCAACCATGATAACTCATATTTGGCGCCAGTTTGGCGACTTGACAAAACAAGTCGAGACAGCAATATATCACGGCATTGAATGATATCGCAATGGGTTTTCTCTGATGTCTTATACCTGTCGCCAGTTTGGCGGCTTGACAAGCCAATTCATCTCGATCTGTATGACGTCATCATTGCGTGTGATTTCACAACACTCCCTTTATATGTGGTAATGGATTTTCCCTGATGAATCATACCTGGCGCCATTTTGGTGGCTTGACAAGACAAGTAAAAACAGCAATATATCACGGCATTGAATGATGTCACAACCTTCCCCTTATGTGGCAATAGGTTTTCCCTGATGACGTCATCGCTTTGTCACAACCCCAGTTCGTAACAGCTATAAATATCAGCAACTGTATTGAAATCCTTTCATTGTATAACTTGTCTTTGAGTATTAAACAAGCAACCCAGAATGGGTGATTACGCTTCGCTGACAGATCTGGGTTAGTAAATATACTTTTCTAACAGGTACACTCATTATTTATTTGTTGTCAAATCAAAGTGTATACATTCAATTTATTTCAAAATTATAATAAACCATGGCAGAGTTATCTAAGTTTATTAATTTATAAAAGGTATATGAGAATTAAAATTATATATAATTTTAAGGTGTCTTAGCAGCGACTTTTTAATGACATTTGGATAAGGTTACGACTGAACAAATGTTTATTATAATCATGGGTAGTTTACCAATGGCTGAATATTATTTTAAAATATTAAAAACAAGAGTTGTTATAATAAAATAAATAATGTGTTTTTTATTTAAGAGTAGTTTATTGAATACATTTTTTACAAACTATATAATTATTTGAGGGTAGTTTAATAAAAACTAAATTTTATTTAAATGTGTTTATTATAGTTTAAAATAATGCTGTATTTATTTAGGGTAGTGTTTTAAAATATCACAGTGCCCTAAGTTTCTGCAACCCCCCTGAAAAGTATTATTACAATTAACAAATTAATATTTTTTATTGAAGCTAGTGTTTTAAAATAACACAATGCCATCAGTTTCTGCAACCCCCCTGAAAAGTGTTATTATAAATAAAAAATAATGTTTCTATTGAGGGTAGTGTCTTAAAATACCACAATGCCATCAGTTTCTTTTACACCTGCATTTATGAAAGACATTGCTTAGTCCAGCCTAAATGAATCAGAAAACCAATCATTTAAAAAACATTTTTGGGCTTAAAAACACTCTTGTACTGTTCGAAATGATCTACACACCCGTTATCACCACTAAAAAAGCTTGCTATTTCTAAACAAAGCTAATAGATCTGAAATGGTCACCATCCTGCACACGGGGAATATATGTAAAGCTCGGCCGTTGGCCGAGGATGCTCCTTGCTGTCAAGTTACACCAAGAACAGGTTAACACTTCAAAGTGAGGCGTGTGTTATCATAAAGTACACAGGTATAAATCATTGCCCTGGACGAGCTGACGCTGCTAAATGTCTAAGATTCTCATAACACTCTGGAGATTATTTTATATTACTACTATATCACGTAGATAATCTGTTTAGTATTTCTTTTAATTCAATCTATACTGAATATCAAACTTAACAGTTGCGTTGTATATTTAGATAATGAGCTGTGGGAAGATCCACAGAATCCACGGATCTAATGGGCATAGGTGTTTACCTGGAGGAATTGACCGCAAATGTTTGGTAAATGCTGGAAAATGAAAGACCAGATTTGTAAGGAGGAATAATTAGCTTTTAAGAGCCAAATAAAAACAAAATAGCACCATGCAAATAGTTCCAAAATTTGAATAATGTGCTAATTTGGTGAGCTTTTTTTATGAAAAAATTGGGATTATTAGTTTATTATTTTATATATGCTAGACGGTAAATAGTATATTAATTTAAGGTAGTTTTCTTGTTACAATATAATTGTATGGCACCTTGGCCGAGTTGGCAGAATGCCTACCTTCTGATTTAGGTGTCCCAGGTTTGAGTCCCGGTTGGACCATAGCTATTATTATGAAAATGACTATGCAGATTAATGGGTATTTTCTGTATGATTGTTCATGGCCATCACCTATGTTAAAAGATTCTAATACAAAGTTATGTTTGTTTCAGATGCATGGGACCATTGTAGGAGGTCTCCTGTAAATCAGGTGTCTGCGGTTCCAGTAATATCACCTCCACCCGCACCCCGAGTACCACACGTGCCTTAAAATACATATTTTCGGCTTTGGATGCGATAGATGCAACCATAGATGAGATTACTATTTTACGTTAAACTAATAAAAATATTGATGTTTAAAATTATTAATATTTTTAGTCGAAAAGCATATAATGAGCAGTTTGCTTACTAAACCTCTATAATAGAATAGAATACTGAAAAGGGAAACATCTTTTCAAATAAAACCAACCTTTAAGTAAATGAAATGTCCTGGATATTGTGTGAATTAAATAAGTGTATTTTAAATTGGGTAGTTAGATAAACTGAGGGATACGTTTTAATATTTGAGATTCATACGTTCCTCTCCGAGGACACAATCTAAATGAATTTTTTTTTCAAAAATTATTTTGCTAGCTTACATGATAGCTTGTTTGATATAAAAAGTGCAAAAAATGATTTTTTTAAATTGACTTTGCTTGGAAGAATAGAGTTTCAAGTGTTTGCTTTGAAGTAAGTTTGATCTGTGATTGAATTCAAATTCTTGTGTTTAAGTCCAAATGGATGCTGAAGATGCCACTCCAAGCTGAGGCAAAGACTTGGTCTCGAGTACAACACCCGCAGCACACATTCAGACGGTTGGAGCTTTGCCGGTTCCAGGCTTTGGAGGCGTCATCCCACAAGTCGGTGATGCTGAAGTTGTTGGATACATCTACCCACTTCAAGCCGTGTGAAAGACATGGTCCCGACCCCAAAATCCGCAGCCCTAATTCAGCCGGCGGGAGCTTTGCCACCTCAATGTAGCGGAGGCGTCTTCCCACAAGCGTGTGGTGTAGGGGTGAGGCCAGCTGGAACTACAGCCCCCTTTCAAGGCTTGGATATGGTGGTGGCGGGGCCATCATCAACACCACATCCGGGAATTTGTGGCCCGGTAAATCACGTTGGTGGAGCATTTTCGAAGGATATCTCTCTTAGAATCTTTGAGAAGAGAGAGTAAAACAATTTAGGCGTTTATTTTATACTGGTAGAGGAGTTACTGTACATCTTGGTGCTACAACAAACAATCGTGAAGTATTAAATTGGCTTGAAGAGCAAATTAATGTTTTGCTACATCGGCTGCGGGGCCATGGTGTCAGCGCTGATGATCATGTTATCATCCTTTGAACAGCATGGACTCGACGTTGAATGCTATATACGTCTCATTTAGGTGGGAAGGTCAGTTAGATGCTCAGGCTGTGATCGATAACGTAAGTTACGTGTTTCATAGTAATAGCTTGTTCTTAAGTACGGCACCACTGTACGTCAAACTCAGACATTTTAAGGAGCCTCGTGAAAGCGCACGTTATTGTGATAAGCTTTCCCCTGCTAGCACATATATCCGTAACAACCAAGGAATCGTTAGATTCAAAATGGCGAAACACTTTGCCTTGCCATGGGTTAATTGTCACCAAAGCTATATGTGATAATAAAAAAGCCAGGATGTATGGATGTGAACTTCTTTAAACAAATAAAAATTGATCGTGCTATTACAAAATTCAACTCAGAAGATCTATGCCGTAATACCTGTGTGAATCCTTTGAAAGGTAGTGGGTTCACTGAACTGTAACAATTTCAAACACGCCTCTTTGAATACAAAATCACATTGTTTAGGAAACGTTGGGGGACGCAAGTCCTATATGAGGGAGCTACCCCTTCCAAACATTCCTATAAAGGCTAACTTGATTAGTATTTTCACGATGCTAGGCAAAACAATTTTGATGTCATAATATCCTTGACAGCAGCGTTAATGTGCTTGTACTTTCGCCATCAGTGTCATGTGCCGTTCAGTAATAATAATACTGAAAACATGTGAATCCGTGTACAAAAAGGCATACGCTAAGGCGGTTCTCAGTGGAGGTTGATTTATGCACCGTAAAGACTGTGGGCGTTGGTTCAAAAACCAAACATGTTATGATAACCAACAAAGTCCCGGTGTTTGCAAAGGTCACATGTTAATCTGTGACGTTAAAAAGGTTTGTGAGGTCTGTGGGCAATTTTATAATTTAGAAAGAGCAGAATATTCACAGAGGTCTTATGAGACTTTTTGTAGAGTTTATAAGACCCATCGTCTTTTTGGTCATTTCTGCTATATGAATCAAGTTCCATACAAGCCGTCACTGTAAAAAAAAAGCATTTTCATGTTTGTAATATATGATTTTGAACGCAAACAAGAAACGCTTCTTCGAGGTGCGGCCAGCACGTACATACATGAGCCTAACCTCTGTGTTGTGCAGACGTGTTACAAGGCTTGCCTTCATATCGATGTAAATGATCATAACTGCACCGAAATTGGGGGTGGTAGGACTCGCATATTCAAGCGTGATGCCACAATCGTCCAATTCTGCGGATTTCTAGAGCAAGATAAAACAAGAACATTTAAGTACATCACCTTCCTATGCTATAATGATAAAGGCTATCTTGGAAATTTTAATTTAAAATATGTGATGGAATTAAAATAAATGGACTCCAGAGCTCATAATTAACGGTGGGAAAATCATGTTCAAGCGTTACGGCCCACTCCAATTTATTGACTCGCTGAACTTTCTCCCGATGTTGTTGTCCAAGATGCCCAAAACTTTCAGTTTGGGCTTGTCTTTGGCCAAGGGACATTTACTAAATTTTTTGAATATAAATAAAACGAGGGGTATAAGGGTCCCTTGATGTCAAAGGAGAACTACGACATCAGTGAGAAGTTAGTTAAGGGAAAGGAGCACTTTGAAAATTGGTATGACGTGCTGGTCAGAGAAAATTATGTTTTTGATTTTAACTGCAAGTGGGAAATGTATTGCGTGAAAGATTTATAGATCCTACGGAAGGCCTGCTTAAAGTGTAAATACATGCTAATGGAAAAAGCAAAGATGTATCCTTTCAGAGACCCGTGTGCAGTCGAAGGAATGGCCATGTTGGTTTACCACCGAGGTCATCTTAAGGAAAATACCATCGGTATCATCCCTAATGGTGTCTACCAGTGTGTAGACCAACATTCTCACGCTACTGTACAATGGTTATGTTAGGAGGCCCATCAACGCCATGTATCAATCCCTCGTGAAGGCAACGGCCGTGAGGAATATGTATTAGGGCAACATGTAGACGGCCATGTTAAAGCTGGAGGGATTATCACTGTCTTTCAGTTCTGGGGATGTTATTGACACGGGTGCCCTATCTGTTATCCTGACAGGACCACCCCTATCAAAAACAGCCGCCACGAAACCATGGAGACGTGCTATGAGATGACCATGGCCTGTGTGGAAAACATTCAGAATGCCGGCTATACGGACGTAGATATGTGGTACTGTATGTTTAGTGTGATGAAACGCAAAGAAAAGGACATGGAAAAATTTGTACTCCAGCACGAGGTATACAGCGAGGAGCCCCTCAGTCCCAGAGACGCATTCCTTAGGGGTGTACAAATTGTATCAAACTGTTACACGAAGAATAACTTTCTTGTGGAGGGAAGATCAAGTACTTGGACGTGTGTGTTCATTGTAATCTTACGTTTGCAAGTACAAAATATATCCTATCGGTCACACAAAAATTCAATTGGAAACAAATTGTCCGTTTATAGATCAAGTAGAAGTCATAGCCAAAGTTATCATATTATTTCCGTGGGATTTATTCATGCTCGTATTGCCTACACGGATGCACGACTAGTTAATGTTCATTTTGTGCAGGAAATGCGGCGAAGAGAAAAATTAAGGCGCATGTCAGAACAATGACAAGAATGATCGCTGGTTGAAAGGCGTCTGGGTTATTGACAAGATCCAGAATGCCATTGAGAAAGGCTACACCGTTGAAGCAGTACACGAAGTGTGGGAGTAAAATGTATCAGTTTCCGATCGTCAGACACGTTTTTGTAGATTGTTTCATGGGTACATTAATACTTGTTTTAAAATTAAACAGAAAGCCAGTGGATGGCAAGAGTGGTGTACCTCGCAAGATGAGAAGTTAGCTTTTATTCTAAATTATGAAGAAAGGGAAGGAGCATAACTCGATTTCAATTCAGTTTGTAAAAACCCTGGCCACTGCACGCTGGCTTAACTCATTTTAAATTCACTATGGTGAAAGTTTGGGAAACACCCGATTTACCCCCTGTAGACATTGTCAATGACTATCATAACACCCAAAAGTGCCTGAAGGCTTTGTAAATCACAGTGAACAACGTCATTGATATAAATGATGAGGTTATGTTCCTCAATTACAAGGATGCACGTGACGCGTTACGTCTAACCCTAACACGAGTGTCGCTGTGGCATACTATACGACTGATATGGCTAGGTTGCACTTACACAACATCCTTGAAAAATACTATACCATGTTTTGTATCATGATACAGATAGCATTGTATTCACAGTACGCATCAACTATTGAAGTGAACTGATTGGAGACTTTTTAGGTGACCTCACTGACGAACTTCAAGATACGGTCTGGGAATCTATGTTAATGCCTTTGTGTCTGGTGGTCCCAAGAATTACGCGTACTGAGTTTGTGTTGGTGGTGAGCCTTTCAAAACAAAAACAGTGTGCAAGGTTTGAAGGATCGCTATATACTACGGCAAATAGAACGACGTTAATTTTGACGTTTTGAAAGCGATGGTCACTGAATAGGCTGTGGAAAAATACATAGAGAATTCGCACAAAATTGTAATACAAGGTATTGCAACTGTATGTAACGATTCGCAGAATAAATTTTAACGGCCACTGTACACCAAACGATGGTTAACTGATGATTTTAATACGTTGCCATTTGGGTATCATAGCCCTTGTAAACATGCAAGCCACGACTAAAAGGTGATCATTTATAAGTGCTGAATTTTTTTTCTTAAATTCTAGAGAGTTCCAATGATATAACATTTTTAAAAGATTTGAGATTCTTCAATTTTTTTTCAGTATGAAAACACGCATATATTTTTATTGATTTATTTTATGCACACAGGCTACTTTTTAAATTATTTTCATCCACCAGTGTAATCCTTCCCCTACATGTTTTTTTCTAGTCAAATAGAATTAGTTGTTTGTATATATATTTATTTTATTTCATTTTGTTTATTTTCTTGTGCATATATTAAATTGAAACCATCTGTCTATGTATATATATGTATATATATATATATGTGTATATATATATATATGTTCAGTTTAAAGAGTATTATATATATATAATACTCTTTAAACTGAACTTTTTAAATTAGATTAGATATTTAGTACCGAGACCACTATTCCTACTACAAAAACAAGAACAAGAAATCGATTATTATTTCCTCTACACTTAAACATATATAATATAATTCAAGGTGTAAGATATATTTTATAACTAATATTTTTGTAATTAAATATTTCAAGTATTATTTTTATGGTGTTAGCTATATTCAGAAACTTTTATTTGTGTTAATAATTTCTGTAAAAACGGTTATATTTGTGTTTTGACGTCTACATCCCTCCCTCCTAATCTATAAGTAATAGTTCATTTAGCTTATGTGATAAGTCTTAAACGCTAAGGACAATTTGAAACATCCCTTTTCAGTCAACATCAGTGACCCTTATGGTTGTGGAAAGTCACATTTTGTAGCCGACTCTATCCGTAGCTTGTACACAATGTGTGACATTAATTTTGATAAAATCACCTGGCATTATGCTTTATGGAAACCGGGACTCAAACAAGACCGGCCAAATCCTTGCGTCATATTATACAAGGGCTTGCTGGAAATGCATGACGACTGTACTGACGCTCCACAGCTGATTATCCTGGATGACCTAATTAGTGAAGCAAATGAAGTGGTCGTCAATCTTTTCACCAAAAGATGGCATCATTAAAATATTTGCTTCATGTACCTTACACAAAATATACTCCATCAGGCCAAGGGCCAAAGAGACATTTTCTTAAACGCACATTATAACGTGATTATTAAAAATCCCAGGGATAAAGCTAAGATACAACAATTTGCACGTCAAGTCTGTCATGAAAGCCCACGTGTTTTACAATAGTCTTACACTGATGTTACAAGTACTCCACACGGGTATATATTGTTTGATTTCAAGCAAGGTACACATGAATGGTTCAGATATAGAACCCACACAAATGTCTGGAGCTTTGTGTACATACCACGCAAAGGCTATAAAAACACCGACACTTCCCGATTACAGATCATTTCGTAACCATGAGTCCCAAAGTGCTAAAACAAGCCTCTTTGTTGGCGATACCTCGCATGAACACGCAGCAACGTGTAAACTTTCTGAAAATGGCAAACCAGGAGCTGATTAACTCTGGTTGCGAATGTGTCTACAACACTTTAATAGGGTGAGTGCCGTTGAAAAATGCGCAGAAGACAAAGCTACGCACTCAAAAGCAGGTGTTGCGCAATCTGATCCAACGAGAAGAATGCTGGAAGAAGAAGAGACGACTACTCGTTCAGAAAGGAGGAGCGATCCTACCCTTACTTTTAGCCCATTAATCAGCGGTTTCCTCGGTATCTTATTCAACAAGTAGATAATGGAACACACGAAAAAGAAGATATTGCTGATCTCGGAAAATTGCTACAGAGATATTTGCATTTTAGTCATCACCCTCGACCACCTAAAAATAGTGTCAAAACAACACCTGAAGTGACTGTTCTTCCCATCACTGCTGTATTCAATACTGTACCCGTACAGGCACGGGAAATAACCAAACTTTTATCAAACCATATTATTTCTCGAGGCGTTATCTCTTGGGGCACAAATGGGGAAGGCACAAATGGGTAGGTGATTTTTCATGATACACCTCTCTATGTATCAAATATCCTGGATTCAGTCAACGATTTGGTCAGAGGAAAAGACACAGCGAACAGTTGGGGTGGCGAGAGTTTCTCACGGCAATCCAAAAATTAAATGGACCGAAATAATTGATTGTAAACCTGAAACGCTTGGCACCCATTAGAGATCCAATGCCTGTACCAAAACCACCTACACCGTCTCAAACACCCTAAGAAGAATACATTGATAGGGGTGGAGGAAAACATGTAGCTGCCTTTCCAAGCTTAATGAACCGTTTAGCTGGCATCTACTATGACCCTTCTAATCCTGCAACGTTTGCAGTGGCAGCGTCGCTCATAAATGAACCCAAGTACAAGAACAGCTTCGTGCACAGGACGCTTTTAATCTACACAAACCTGTGATAAAAGGTTTCCGCGTGGCAAGTACATGATGTCAAACACTGACGATTTCTGGCAGGCCGACCTTGATGATATGCGAAGTCATTGCAAATACAACGACGACGCAGTGTACTTGCTCACTGTCATCGACGTGTTTAGCAAGATGGCCTAGGCGAGGACTCTTCCTTCCAAGACAGGGAGCGTCATGAGGGACGCCTTTCAGGACCTTTTCAAATAAAATGGCCGTAAACCTCTAAGTTTACAGATGGACGAGGGAACAGTGTTCACGGAACATCTAGTCCGGAAAATTTTCTATAAATATGGTGTGTATTACTACACTACTCATAATCCTGACGGGAAGGCAAACATCGTGGAACGATTCAATTAAACTTTGAAAGGGCGCATGTGGCGCTACTTTACCAAAAATAGCACGCATAGCTATGTGGACGTCCTGCAAAATCTCGTCGATGCTTTCATTAGTCCAAAATATTCCAGTATCAAGATAGCACCTGCAGACGTTTCAGAAACCAATGTGCTAAAAATCCGAGATAATCTGTAAGGCAAGTGGCGTCCAAACTCTTATAGTAAACTAAACTAATAGTTAGTGACACGGTGCGTATTAACAAGTCAAAAATGCTGTTTGAAAAGGACTACGAGAGCAATTGGAGTAAATAAATTTTCATCAGCAATGTTGAGTGTCAACAGTCAGTCATCTACAGGTTGACCAATCTAGACGGCGAGGAGGTGGGGGAACATTTTACGAACCCGAATTGCAACGCTTACGTCTTCCCAAAACTTTTAACGTTGACAAAATACTACGTGTCTAGGGTAAATGTGGCAGAAAGAAAGTGTACGTACAGTGGAAAGGTTACTCCGATATGGTCAATTCTTGGATTCCTGCCAGTTACGTCAGTGCCCTACCATGAAGGACCAGTTTTACAACACTTTGCCAACCGACAGCTCTAGGGGATATTTCCCTAAAAATACCCTTGTGAATTTTACCACGCAACTACCCTACCGTCTTACACTAAACGGAAAATGGGATGTCGCTCTCACCTAATTCCAATATCCATATTATTTTACCACCGTACCATAGAGCCAAAATATTTTCAGGTATAACTGAGTGGACGCTAACAGCATTGAACAAATATTCAAGGATCACAGCCTGCCTGGAAATTACAGCCCTATCCATAATTTGTCAATGCCCTGAGTGATGTAGAGGCTTTTAAAGGGGATTTTGGAGTTGTATTAAAGTACACAATCCCTAACAAAAAAGTGGACATTGTTTCTTCTTCTCCAAATAAACAGCTGCTGACTCTATCTAGTCAACTAAGTCTACAGCTTGGTTTCGATCATAAGACTAATCTGATCAAAGTCCAAAAGTCACAGTACGTCACCAACATTCTACTAGGCTTGCCCTCACTAATTTACATCTACACGGATATAGTCGATAATCAGAGCGCGGGTGACATTGTGGCACCACTTTTTCATATCGTTGATATCAACAACACAAGACATGGTAACAAAAGACAGTTAGCTACACTCCATTGCACTACTGCCCGTACTTGGAATGGAAATTGAAATCCTGGAAATATATATAAGAATAGACACTGGTCAACCTGTACCATTCGAGTTTGGAAAAGTGTGCGGGAAACTTCATTTTTGACGCTGCTCAACATAAACTGTCCCTACCAAAGACACTACGTCAACCAGGCTGGAACAGGAATATCTTCGATCTACCACGGTGTTCCCTATCAACGCAAGCATGGAGTAGGACGTTTTTTCAGCAGCCTTTTCAAGAGATTCGTATCTTTACTGAGAAGCGGTGCTAGCCATTGGGAAACACGTTCTTCATATGAGTATCAACGTGCTCTCTGATGTCACCAATCAGCGTCGTACTTTCAAAAACGCTCTACGCTAGCGTTTCTTTGAAGATGGAACAAGCCTGAAACGCAAGTTGGAGCAGAAGATAGACACACTGATTTCCAGATCAGGTTATAAAGGTAATCGTAAGAAGAACCGGCGTCAATATTCTGTCGTTTACCGACGTAAAAGGTCAAGAAAGAAGGTCCTTACCCTACTCTCGCCCACCAATCAAACAGTCAACGACGCTAAGGTGTTGATTTATTACAGCACATTTTTAAAAACGGTCCTGCCACCGTTCAAGAGGCTGCGTCCAATCAGCGTGTGCCTTGTCTTCCCCCATAAAAGAGGCGTCCCGACGGCGTGCTGGCCATAATCACGACTGTCGTAGTCGCGATCAAACATCATGGAAGATCAAGACGTTTGCACACGGATAGCAAAGCCATTGGAACCGCTCGCCATCACCAGTATTTTCAACATTTTGTTTCCACTCGACGTCAAACGTGTCATCATTAGCATGAGTGTCAAGAACAACTTTACGAACTACATCCATCTAGAAAAATGCTGAGGGAATTGTGTGGTGTTTAATCGTACAAAGTGGCCAGAACTGGGCAACTACAATTTTGTCATGTTAAAGTTTTTAAGCATCACGCAGCCTCCTCAGAAAATTATTTTGAATAATCATGAAATCTCTCTGAGACGCATATGCGGTGACCATATGGTCGTCATTAGCGAGAAAAAAGACGCTGGTCTCAAACGGGTCACTTATCTAGCACCTAGCTGGCACGTCTTTGTGAGGTGTGGGAAATCATCGACGTCGCCATCGACCAACGGGATATGTGGTCGCCCCTCGTCGCACGATATTGCAACGGTTTGATCGACACATTTTTTCTGGAACAATCCGGAACAAACGAAGAACAAATTATTGCAATCATAAAATTTATTTTTTAAATGTTTTTAGGGGGAAAAGATGGTGAGGCAGCTTCATGGAGATCCAAAGTAAACATATCATTTGTTAGCGTATCAAAACGGAAAAACTGTTTTTTTGCGGAAAAATCTGGAAATAACGAAGGAAACAATATTGTAATCATAGAAAAATTGTTTTTAAAGGGGAGAAGGGTGAATTCATGGATGTAAAATGTTAAAGTATAGTTAATTTTGGGGACGTATCAAAACGTTTTTTTTAAACTATCCAAAACAAATGATCACAACAAAAAAAAAATTCAAATCTCAAAAGTGAGAGTAAGATATCGTAAAGTTGGCACTACCAATGTAAACATACCATTTGTGAGAGTATCAAAACGGAACAAACGAAATTTGTGTGGACAATCCGAAACAAGCGAGAGCAATAGTAAATACAAGCATTTTTCAAAGTGGAGGGGTTACCGTAAAGTTGGTCCCTCACGAGTAAGCAAAGTGTCACAAGTTCATGTCCCATTTGTGCAAGAACAAATGCGGAACAAACGAGCCTTTTTGCGGTATAATCCGGAAACAAACGATCGTAAACCATAAAAATGTAATTTTTTCAAAGTATGTGGGGGGTGGGGTTTCGGGGGGTGTTACCGTTTAGTTGGCCCCACCAATGTAGACATATCATTTGTGGGCCTATCAAAACAGAACAAACAAAACATTTTGTGAAACAATCTGCAACAAGCGAAAAACATTTTAAAAAACTTGAATTTTTAAATTGGGCGAGAGGGGGGG
>CABFOW010005343.1:0-43771 GCA_902141385.1 Timema californicum | reverse complement strand
GACCATTTACATTTAATGTTAGATGTCTTAAGAAGCTTTCTAAACTTTATGTACATTTCAAACAAGTCTAGACCATTTACATATAATGTTAACTGTCTTTAGAAGCTTTCTAAACTCTATGTACATTTAAAACAAGTCTAGACCATTTACATTTAATGTTAGATGTCTTAAGAAGCTTTCTAAACTTTATGTACATTTCAAACAAGTCTAGATCATTTACATTTAATGTTAGATGTCTTAAGAAGCTTTCTAAACTTTATGTACATTTCAAACAAGTCTAGACCTTTTACATTTTATGTTAGATGTCTTAAGAAGCTTTCTAAACTTTATGTACATTTCAAACAAGTCTAGTCCTTTTACATTTTATGTTAGATGTCTTAAGAAGCTTTCTAAACTTTATGTACATTTCAAACAAGTCTAGACCATTTACATTTAATGTTAGATGTCTTAAGAAGCTTTCTAAACTTTATGTACATTTCAAACAAGTCTAGACCATTTACATTTTATGGTATTGATGACAGCTTTGTGTTATTGATATTTAATGTAATTTGTACTGCTGTTTCAATACATAGGATCTTATCATTCGAGTCAATTTTTGTTTTACTATCGCATATGTGATATTAACTATATTTACTGTTTAACATCCTATATTTAAACAACATCTATGTCTTCAAAGAACTAAATATTGGCGTTAAAGGCAATACAACTGTTATATATACACTATGAAGTGGTTAATCAAGTACTACCATACATGCATCAGCTGCTATGACATCAGGAAAAAATTAGACCCAACGATTTATACGGCAATAAGTTCAGAGATTCAATTTCAAACTTCGGTCCACAACTGCATGAGAGTAGGCTTATAGCTAAACATATTGTAGACGGCCTCTATGCACTTGTGAATTGATGGTCTTATACATGCAGCAAGATTTATCCAAGGACCTTACAAAGATCTACGTCAAATGGCATGATGGATATTACAAATAACGTTTACGGAATACAAAAGATAGAGGGTGCTCGGCCACGGTCCGTTATTGAGTGTTGGGGATAATATCCGTCCGGTTGAATGTGTTAGATTCCCAAATCAATGTATTGCTGTGCAGTCTCATCAAAGCCATTAAGAGCCAGTTTCAGTGCCATGTATTTGCTGGTTTGCATGACCCACTTTATTAGCCTATACACCCTCGTAAATACATCACAGGAACCAGGGAATTGTTTTATTTTGTAAGGGAAGGATGTAAAGTTAGACCTATTCAAACTTTTTTGCTTTTTACTTATTTTAAGTTCTATCATTTGTGAAAATATGCTAAAATTGACTATTTTTGAAACAGCCTAAAAATTGTAATATCACAGCGTTTTGACATTTTATAAAAGGAGTTCTGACTTTAAATATAAGAAGGTCAAACTTTTAAATTCTTTAATGACAATATACTATAAAAATATTTGTAATCCAAAGCTTATTTATCGAGTAATTTACTATCTACTTAGAGGCTGTAACGCTAATCAAATATCGCCCCTTGTTACTAGGGCTATCTCTTGACATAACACTAAATCTTAGGGGTGTAGCCAAGAGTTGGTTAGGTCACTCCCCTCTGTTACCTCGCTCCGACTGACACACAAGACATTCCCACACCAGTCATAACTAAACAAAACAAGTCCAAGCCAAAGGGTGTTTAATTCATTCACGAATTATGTATTTTTCAATATTAATTATTGTTTATAATGTATTTTACAAACCAAAGTTAACGTAAAACTGTACTACCATTCTTATATATAAAGTATGATTGCTAAGTATAGAAAAAAATAAATTAAGGATCGATACCCACTTCAGAGGTCGAACGGTCTAAGGCGTCACTCTCGTGTTGGATTGGCCTGCAGCTACCGGAGAAATAGGGGTTCGAATCTTAGTCGTGTCTATTGAGGGTGGATTTACCTAATTTCTTTCCCACTCTCCCTCCACGTGATTGCGGGTAGACTACCTATAAAATTATTCCTTTCCCATCCCTATCCCATTGTAGTAGCTATCATCTAATCGTATAACCTGAACAGGAAGTAACACACGTTGATAAAAACAATTGGAATTTAACTAACCATACTTTAAAATATTACACCTAGTAAATCCCTAATGATGCTTGAGCTCATTTACATAAAGGGGGTGATTAGTTCAAATATTCGGTCATACTTTGCCTGTACAAACCTTAACAATTTAGTAGTCTGTTCACAGTTAGACATGTTATAAATTGTGTTTTTGTAATAATCTGAGTGTGCCGTGTATCTGTTATTAGAACTTACTTGTGTGCCAGTTCTTTGCACGGCGAATCTTTAAGAAGCTTTATTTTTAACTATAGTATGAAATTAACCAAAGGTAAAAGTATCCAAAAGTGTAAATAATTTTAAATATTTATTCTCTATTGGTTTAAATGATGTGACTAAATGTGAAAAATAGACAGACCGACTAAAACATTATGTAAAATTAGGGATTTACTGTAATCCAAAACCTTTGCATAAAAGCGATCGTAATAGAAGTGTAACTGTGCAATATATATTATTACTAAACAAAATTTGTAAAAAGAATATCAAAGATAAAAAAAAATCCTAAATGAAAAAATTGCCTTTCATAGATACATATTGGTCCCTGTAATTACCGGCCATATTTCGATATTCTAATACATAGATATTTTTTATTTCTAATTGTTTGAGAAATCTTATACGCCTTAAATTATGGAACCAATTTTCAGTATTTTCTGATCATCTGGAGTGGTCTTTGTAAACTACTTGCAAGTCTATCATTTTCCTACCGCACCAAAAACTGTTTTTTTTCTAGACGGTTGGAAATTTAAAACACCACCCCCTCTCCAAACCCAATTCTCTGACCCTTGTTTTAAAATTTAAAAATTTCAGACGTTTCTGGTTATTTAGTGTTGTCCCTATGCCTTTAAGTAAATATCTCACTTTTATACCATAAAGGGAATGTTATATTATATTATCTTTGAAATTTTCAGAGATGACATCCATCTTCCCATTTTACAATATTTAATTTTCAAATATAGTTTGTTTTCATAATGTTTGAGATTTAGATTTATAGCAGGATGACAAATTTAAGTCTATGACTATATAAGAAATAATTTTTAATATATATTTTGGAAATCCCCTCCATATATCTCAATAAACCATAATTAGAAAATGTAAATATTTACTAACTAATTGGGTATTTGACACTACATTTCTGACAATTCTTTACCATTGTGTCTAAAAGCTTGTTTTCCTGTTTACACCCACTTTCCTATTTTCCAGAGTTCAATTTTAAAATTTAAAGCTATCAGATTTTATGGTACAATAAAGTTATACTTCTGCTTAATATTGTTATATACCACACTGGTAAGTAGGTGTTTTAATTAGTTTTGAAATTGTGTAATACAACCTCCCTCATTTCGCTCACTCTGACTCTGAAATTTAAGTCTTTAGAACTTATTTGAATATCTGGAGTAGTACTTCTACATGTTTGTTCAAATTTTATTGTTCTACCTCACTTAAAGCGATTTGTATAATTATAGCCCCCGCACCCCGGAGAAATATTATTAGATTTATCGTATATAAACTTTTCTGGCATGGGGTGAAAAAGAGCAAAAAAATATTTTTTAAATGTAAAAAGGTATAGCTTATCAATTTGTTTTTAAAATAAGGTTAAAGAAGACAAATAAAACGGGTACAAGTTATAAAACACTTTAAAAGGTTAAAAGTGTAGACAGGGCAATAAACCAAATAAGGACAAATGGGAAAAGAGGATTTAATGTTAGGGTAGAAATATTAAATTTGTAGAAAGAACAAAAGGGGCAGAAAGAGTATAAAGGGTAAAAAGTATATCTAATAAAAATATTAGAATTTTAGACCTCTTTTATCCAATTTACCCCTTTCCTTCCATTTACGTTTTTTGCCCTAAATGTGATTTTTGACTTTTAAGTCCTTTCTAACATTTGTACACTTTTGAAATATTTTGGCATTTTTACACTTTTTGTCATATTGGTTCTTTTACCGCTTTATTTATTTAACTTTTTTTGCCCTATCGGGAAATTTTCCTTTTACCCTTTTTGCTCTTTTGATCCTTTTCGCCTTTATTACTTTTGCCCCTCTTGTCCTATATAACTTAATTTTGGAAATTTTTTCCCTTTTTGTTCTCTATACCTTTTTGGAGAATTTGCCCTTGTTCCCGTATTGCCTCTTTTTACGTCTTTAGCTTTTATAGCCTATTTGATATTATTTACTTTTTATCTTTCTCTCTCTATTGAAACTTTCTCGTTTATATTCCTTTTACCACTTTTGCCCTTTTTGCCCTATTTACCTTTAAAGAATTCTAAAAATATTTGGATTTTTCCCCCTTATATCCCATTTAACTCTTTTATTCCTTTTTATACTTTAACCATATTTACTTATCCTTTTTTGATCATATTAACTATCTACCATTTTGCACTTATTACACCTTTTTACATAAAGATTCTAGATTTTAAATCATTAAATCAACATCCAAATTGTTAAATATATCGAAGCATCAACTTAACCAGGTGGTCCTGAATAATTCTAGTTTATTCTTGGCCGAAATCAGTTTACAAAAAGTTCATTCACAAGCAGTACTTGTGACAGGAGTCACGTTTAAGCCTTTGGTAACTTTGATAAATTGTGAAAATCTATCTTCCACACAAATAAACTGAAACCAGTCCTGAAAGTACAAAGTTTTGTTGTTGTCAGATTACACATTATATAATTTTGAATTGTCCATTAAGTGCAGCACATCTATTTAATGAGAGGGGTTTTGAGGGAAAATAAACCAAACTTTATTATTAATAATTACATATCTTGTTTTATATGTGATTACTTTAGAGATGTCATTTATTCACTAGGCAGTGTTAAAATAGTAGTACTCTAGTTCAGTAGTAGTTCTAAATATCTAAATTTTTATTTTAAAATATGCCATTTAAATGACATATTTAATTCGGTTTTAAAAAAATTTAGGTATTTTTCCTTTCTAAGATATCTTTTAGAAGATACAAAGGTTTTTATGGGTATTGATTTCGAAGCTTCTAAGATTTGGATACTAACTATGACTTTGGTATTTTGAAACTTCACCCACCCCTATTAATATTTAGGTTATTCGAATACAAACATTGTGGAGATAATTGAAATTGGGGACCATCGAATGATCAATCCTAGAAACCATTGTTTTATCCTTCGACAATGGCAAGCTTTGAAGAGATTTTTGAGACACATTCTTTCTTTAACTTATTTTACATTACCTTCTATAAACTTTACTAATTGACGTTACGGTTTAGTTATAACCATAGAAATTAACCTCATCATTGGACATACGGACTAAACTAAAATATAGTATAATATTGTTTTGTTGTGACCAGTGGCGTAACAAGGTAGTGGAGTAAAGTGTAATATTGGTAAAGGGGTGTTCTAAAGGTTTCATTCGGTAAAAAAAAATAGATTTAAATAAATTAAAATAATTTGATAAAATATTTACACTAATTATTACTAAAATAATTATTGAAACCTTAATGTTACTAATTATTATATTATGATTGTAAATTATTCAATGTATTTCGTTAGGTTAGGAGTACACTGCTTTAGCTAGATTCTGTTATGGTTAACGAGCTTTTACTCAAGTTTCTTTATATTGCTGCGTTTTTACCATATTGATATTGCAGCCCTATTTTTATTTAAGCTCTTAGACTGATTATTATTATTCATATTAGTATTAGTATATTTATTATGTGCTTTGTCTAAAGACAGGTCCATTCCTTTTGTCAGTAAAGTTAGACTGCAAATGCGACCTGTCTTCTGCCTCCTCCTTTAGCTACAGAATTTCTTTCTTTCCTTCATGTCATCAAATATTTTAATCTTCCTTCTTCCTAAACTCTTATTTCACTAATTTTTGCATCCTATAGCGTCATGAAGAATTTTATTATATGTAATTTTATTCCTACACTAGCTAGAGTGTGCAAAAATCGTTACCTGCCCGGGCATTAAATACCCTTTGTACTAAGCTGTTTGTGACAAGAGGTTGCAATGATTTTAATACCGGCTGGTATGATTGAGGGTAATTTTCCATAGATGGTTATACTTTCTCTCACAATATACATATGGGTACACTTTCTACAAATTTAACCACCCTTTGGTTTACACTATTAGAGTATTTAAAGGTAGATATACTTGATGGAGTTATATGCCATGTAGAAACAATCTCCCAATTTAATTTGCAGGCCCACATAGATTCATGCTTTAAATTGTTGGAGATATTACATCCTTATTTTTAAAATTATTATATTTGTGATATATATATGTTTATACCTGATATTTTCAAGATCAATAGTAGTATATATATACCTACACTGCTATTGATGTTGAAAATATCAGTTTTTTTTCATATTACCTTATCTTTTTAAGAGGGAACCCTTCAGGAATTAATATATTTTATATAATATATATTAAATAACTTAAAGTTCTTACGAATATTAATTGTTTCATTTTGTTAACCATATTTCAGGATTCTTGGAGACTGGCCGAACACATATACATTTACTAAAGCTATCGCAGAAAATATTATTAGAAAAACTGCAAGTGATCTTCCAATATCAATTGTTAGACCTTCACAAGGTAATTAGAATAAAACATAATTTGTCCGAAACTATAGTAATATACATTTAAAATTCCTTTGAAATTATACAAACCAATAAATCAAATCAAATTTAATATAGCTGTTTTGTTATTCTTATAAAAAGTGATATGTGAAAAAGGCTTTTATAAGACACCCATAAAATTGATATATATTTAAATATTATGTTATTTTTCTTGACTTTGTTTATTATGTATCTACAAAAATTATTTTACCGAGGAAATTTATCAACACGATTATATGTTTCTATCTAAGTTACAAAACGATTGTTTAAGGAGAAAACCCAGTGGTTTTTTCTCGGGTTTAAGACACAATCCCAAATGTTGACAGAAAACATGCTTTATTTATGGTTTAGACAAAAAAAGAATACATGAGTTAGATTGTTGCCACTATTCTAATATTTTAGGTAGATTTAAAACAATTGTTTTTGATCACCAGTCAGTAAACTAAAACGATATATTGACAACGAAATAGGAGGTATTAGTGTGTGTAGGTATAACTATTGAAGCGGGTAGGTCTTTTAGATAATAGAACAGTAAAACATTTCAACTGAAAAATATTCGACCTCTATTTCAGAGAACACTCTGAAAATGAGTCTGCAAATAAAGAATAACAATAAGTTGGAGATAGGATAAGCTTTGAGGGTATAATGGGGTCCAAGTCTCAACCCAAAATTGCTTGCAGTTTCTGAAAATACAGACAGCAGCATTTTGAAAATAATAATAGACACATTTTTCAGTCAAAATTGAAATTATTTTACTATTTTACAAGCTTTATTTCCAGGGATTTAATTTTATATCAAATGTGACAGCTTCAGATAACTTAACTTGACTTGACACTTGGATACCTATGAAATAAATCATTTTAAATAATGTTTATAACTATCAAAACGGATCCTTCCTATATGACTCGATTTTTAGACAGAGTTGACTGAATAGTGGCTTTTTTATACCCTGTTTTCATTGGAAGTCTACATTAAACACCTAAAATTGATTGAATTTCACCTCAATATCGAATTAATTTGATTTATTTTATTAGATTCACTAATTATAAAATTATCAAAAGTTTTCATGATAATTATACAGATTTAAAATAATGGAATTCCTATAAAAAAAACAGAATGTATCCTGATCACAAACAACCCTAAGCTTTCCCTTATAAATTTCTCCCGGTGATTGTTCAACACTTTAAATATTTATGTGTTGCATAGGTAAATTTGGAAATCCCTTTATTTGAATACAGTTTTGGACTTTGTAGGAGGGTATTCAACGTTCTCCTCAAACACAAAATTTTAAACCTCATATTATATTAGAGAAAGTCAAAATCATCTATATAGAATATCTGAATTTGGTCAGCGATAGGAAAACCTTATTTCCACAGGGGATAGATTTTAAGGAACATGTTCACTCAGCCTCAAAGTGATATGGAAGCACCCCCTCCCCATCAAAAATGGGATGATTGGACACCTTTAGCTATTGAAATTGTCCCGGGAACTTTCTTATTAAAGTATAATTCTTTAGAAACTATTTGAAGTAGTATTAACTCAGTTTGGTTTTTTTAAATGTTGGCTACCCTAGAATATATTTATAATGATATTTGCCTGATTTTATAAATTTTAAGTAGATTCCCTTAGCAGCTATTTAGAGATCATTTTAATCATATCCAATTTTAAAATATATGGGGGGAGGGAAATGCATTTATAGGGGGGGGGGGGGTATATTTCCGGGGGAAAAAANNGGGGGGGGGGGGGTATATTTCCAGGGGAAAAAATATTTTCTGGGGACAATGCTACTCACTTTCACGACTACGCCACCAGTTATACCATCTTTTCAGACTTGGAACGTGTTGCCACTATGTAAGTTTCTAAATGTTAAACAAATGTTATCATTAAAATCCCTATCCTTAGCTAACATAGAAATCAACTTATGATAGTTTTTTTAAATCTATTTCATGTTAGAAATATTTTTTTTATGGCTATACTTCCTGAAATGCCGCATGGCTACGGTCTTGATTTTAGTGTGGAAATAATTTTGTGAGCTAATCTGATGTTAAAACATTCAAAATGTTTGCAAATTTTTCAATTAATTTCTTCATTTTGAAGAGGGAGATAAATTTAGTAAAAGACTTCTCAATAACTTTTATGATATATATATATATATATATTTTTTTAGATAGTTTACCTAAGATGATCATACTTTCAAGTGGTTATACAGCTTAATTTTATCATTAAGATTTTACAATTTTTTGAGTCTTCAAAACAAGTAATTTGTGCTTTTTCATATATGAATATTTTAATTGAATAAAGCTTAGCTTACCTTAGTGAAATTAAATATTATGACCATGCTAATTTGATAGACTGGATTAAGAACAATACAAAACAGTTTAGATAACGCGTTTATTTCCTTTAAATATTATTAAATACAAGTATACCTAGTCCTTAAAGCTTCATTCCCCCTCCCCCCGTTAATACCACATAAGAGTTCGGCTCACAGACCATTTCAAATCACATTTTCAAACTATTTATTATCTTATTCAATGCTGAAAACCCATGTTTAGTGACATTTATTAGAATATTAAAAAAAATACTTTTACCGACGAAGGTTTTATAAGTTATTTTTTGTAAATACTTTAGCCAAAACATCTCAGTGCAACTAGTTGGTGTTCAAACCCAGGGTGTATCAGACCAAATTAGCACTTTGTCCATAATCCCATTGATCCAGATATAGGATTTCAGAATGAAGACACTTTTATAATGTATAAATCTACTTTGTTGTGTGTTTACCAATGACAACATTTACTATATTATTAGTGTTATTTTATAGGTATTGAAAATAGGTCAATATAGAAATAATGACAATTTCAGATTACATAAATTTACATATGATTATGTGAAAGTAGACTTATAAACTTTATTAGTTGTCTTTATTATTGATATTGGGTTGTAACTCAATACTCATAAAAATAAAATGTAAAAAAAATAATTAAATCGTATAAAAATATTAAATCTAACGTTTTTACCAAATATAAAGGTAACTTTATATTAACATTTTGCAAATATGTATTATATTAAGGACCTGTTAGCCCTTTACTATCAATTTATTAAAATAACTTTATTATTATGTAAATTGTATGTTTATAAATGTATACTTAAATAAGTATAATAAATCTAATATGATGTGTTCTAGTGGCCGGAACTCTCAAAGAACCCTTAATCGGTTGGATCGACAACATCTACGGTCCTAATGGAGCGGTGGTCGGAATTGGCGCAGGCTTATTAAAAACAGGAATCAGGAAGGGCAATTTAAAATCAGACATAATACCTGGTGATCTTGTTATTAATGGTATTATAGTGGCTGCCTATGACGTGGGTACTAGGTAAAAGCTTTTATCAATTTATTTCCATGTATAGCATTCAATATATATTTTAATTTTGAAGGTTTTATTTCATTGAAATTATTGTTGGTATTATAATAAATATAACTTCTTAGTTGGCATTAGGTTAAACGTATATTATGCTAAAACTTAAATAGATTCAAAATGAGTAATTAATGTCAACCAAATTATATGTCCTTTGACTAAAATATATAAATATTTGATTATTAGTATTATAATCTATTACATATTATTATGGCTATTGGTATTTTAATTCCTACGCATTCCTCCCTCCGCATAGAACAAATATTGATCT
This sequence comes from Timema californicum, assembly GCA_902141385.1. NCBI lineage: Eukaryota > Metazoa > Arthropoda > Insecta > Phasmatodea > Timematidae > Timema > Timema californicum. Next base: position 33,410 of record CABFOW010005343.1, on the reverse strand, counting down.
CGTCAAACAAAATTATTCTGAGATTTTTATGGATTTAGACCTTTTAAGACCATCTGAAAACGACAAAAGTGTTGTTTTTATGCAGTTTAGAATATGCAATTCTGCTTCTAATTTGTTTAGTATACATACTTTATTTTATCAAAAAGGTAGTGTGTATAAATATTTCAAATTAATAACTAAATTAACTTTTTTGTAGTATTTACATTTAATGTAAAAAAATCCATGGAGTAAGACACATATATTTATCTCGATATTCTGTCAGTAAATAGTTAGTATTTCTAAATTATTATATAATTTATAATATTAGTTTAAAACAACATTCATAGAATATATTTATTGTGTTTTTGAATGCTTAGTTGTTTTTAGTTATTGTGTTGAGTTATTTACTGAAATTTTATTTTAAGTACGAATGACTTTCAGTTTATGGTGATGACGTTTTGATATTATATGTTGTAAAATATTTCACATACATTTGATATTAAATATATGATGTTCGTTGTAGATTTTTTTAATACAAAATATTAATATTTTGTTATATTTTTTTGAATGAGTTTCTATAAAGTACGCATTTTTATTTAGTAATGCTTGTGGTTGTATATATTGTGGGTGTACTTGACAAACATTTTTAGTTTTCAAATATTTTTAGGAGGACCATTAAAACATTTAAATGCATATTTATTTTACCTATTCGATTTGTTCTGATATTCCACATAGTTCTCACATGAAACAAAATTCTTTGGGCGTAGTTTTGCCCCTCTTTTAATTATGTCGGCTTATTTTACCCCAAAACCCCACAGTAAGCTGTTTCCAGAATCTTGACATGATTCAGTCAAACTCCTACAAATTACTCGTATGAAACAGAGTTTGGACGAGAAAAATACATCCCTGGAGGAATTATAGCAGCAACTACCTAGAGATAAAACATATTAGACTATTTTGTTTCCCATAAAATTGAATTTGCTTGGAGGTCAATCCATTCATCTTGGAGAGTTTATATAGAACTTCTTCTTGCACCTGGGACAAAAAAAATTCCTCTCCGGTTATGTCAAATATTCCAGGTATTATAATTGTAGGACTATTTAATAAACAGCAAACATTTATTTCAAAAAAATCTTTTATATAAAATCTTTTAGTGCAAATGGCAAATATATTTATTTAGATATAGCTTTTGAAAATGGGAAGTTAAAAATACACAATACCAATAATAAGTTAATGGGAAAGTGTATAGTATTTCATGTATGGTTTTTAGTAAATATATGTAATTATTTTACATAATGTTCCTATAACAATGTGTATTATTTCTTATCACATATCGTATGAGCTATAAGTATATTATAGATAAAGGAGCAACACAATTTTAACGTTGACACATAACTTTATTTTTAGCTAGCAATGCTAACTATATCACTTATGGTAGCAATTATATTTTTAAATCTGAGGGATTTATAAATCTACAATGTAAAAATATGTATATGTAATATCATCTTCTTTGTTCATTATCTTATACCTTTATTAAGATCAGGTTAAATCTAATTGCTTATATATTATAATCCCTGAATTAATGTTTAAAATTTAATAGAATCTAGCATTCAATGATAAGACGTGCAGGTAGGTAATTTGTATTACATTAGACATATATTTGAATAATATAAAATGTATATTTTGGGCACATTCATTATAAATAATTAATTGCAACAAAAAATATTCCCAATCACAAAGTCGACATTTCAACACATGAATGGTAACCACAATTTTATTTAACTTAATTCGGACTTAACGTTATTATTCCGAATGCTTAGTGGTCCTGAAGTATTTAATTATAAATCCAGGCTATTTTCTATCTCGAAATTTTAAGAAAGTGTTTAGGTGAACCAAATTTCCGACTATTGCCCAATTTTGTGGAATACACTCCGACAACAACAGTTGAAATATCTTAAACAAACATAATCTAAATTTTATTTCATGATTAGTCGTTATTACTTATTAGTAGTTAATTATTGAGGTGAAAAGAATATATGTTTGAATTCTGGAGTAAAACTTCAATCTTCAGTTTAATTTAAAGATTTGAAAGGCTTTGTTTAATTTTGTTCTTATTATAATACTTTGTGATAATGTTATCCAAATATATTTCGTGACCATAAAACTAGGTAAAAACCATTAATTATTTCTAAATTTTTGTTTCAGAAATTACGAGGAAATTCCTATTTTTAACAGCGTGTGTGGGATGAACGCGATTACCTTTGAGAAATCTGAAAAAATATTATATGAGAGAATGCATGAGGTACCATCCAAACAGTCCATTTGGTGTCCTTCTATGACCAGCGTCGAATGTTCGTTCTGGTTCCGCTTTGTTGCCATCTTCATTCATGTTATACCAGGGGCTATACTTGATCTTCTCTTAATCTTCAAAGGAAAGAATCCCATGTAAGCTAGTAAACGTATTAATAAATAAAACATAGAGCCTTTTTATTGTTATTAATTATAATTTTGTTGTTGCTCGCTACTCGCAAGATGCTTCTTGTCGATATGGCTGCAAAGCGAAGGTTAATTAGTTATTAAGAATATCGAATACAAACAGAATTTTAGGGTTTTATTGGAAAAATTACTAGAAAGATTATTAGGCAAATGTAAAGACAAAGACTAATAGAATTATAGCTGTATCTAGAATAAGAGTTAAGTCACAAATTAAACCATCGTGTCAGCAACCTGTGTTAGTGTAAGTTAGAACTGGGTCAGTACCCGAGAGGTCCATTCGCTTCCACTAATGTTCCTCCACGCATTTGCACGGTGTTCACTACACGGTTTGTATTTAAATCACTTTACTACATATTTGTCATTATGATGATTATTTATGAAAATTTAAATGTATTAAGCCTCATCAAATAAATTTTATAAGCCGTAACCACATTGATCGTCTACTGTCGAGTCTCAGCTGAATAATTCCTAGATTTGTGTCACCATAGTTAGAAACTCCCGTATTTATTCACCAATACATTGAACATTTAATCAAGGAACAAAATTTAGTATTGACATTAATTCGGACCTCGTTGTTTTATTGTGTATATAAATAATTCTTAGGGCAGCCTACACAAAGGAAAACATATCAATAATACTGGACCCCTTATTAACGTCAGTAGAATATATCTAATAAAATTATATTATTATTATTATTATTAATATTTAGCACCGCGTCTTACTACCCGTTCGGGTTATACGCTTTAAGTAGTAATTACGCTAATGTATTGGGAATTTGGAAGGTTGAATTAGTGGAAGTGAACCCACATTTTCGTAGAATAAGAGTGGAAAACCATTTAGGGAAAACCGCCCCCATTTCACTCGTCCGAGATTCGAACCTCGATCTCCCCATCCTTGGCGGTCGAGCTCAACACGACTAGCACGTTAGCCAACTACGCCACCGAGGCGGGTAAAATTATAATACAATCAAGAAAGAAATCATGAAATATAATATAAAATAAATTGGATCTACAGACTTGAAAATAATATCAGTTATACTATCTTAAGCATTTGCAACCAATACACGAAGTCTAAAATTACTTAAATAGAAAAAAAAATTTGTAATTTTTACCTAATTTTCCAAACAAGCTTGTATTTTAAATTAAAGCACTATTACACTAAATAAATGGCATTATTTAGTAACTGGGGTATGAATCTCATTGAATATTAAAAAAATTACACAAAATGTAATATATATATCATAAACTAATATACGTCTGCAAATTATGATATACCATAGTTTTAAAACTAATTTTTGTTAAATAACTAATTCATTTTTACTATGAATAGTAATTAACTCTATTATGTATGGAAAGAAAAGTAACATTATATTAAAATCTACACTAATATTATAAAGAGGAAAGATTTGTTTTTTTGTTTGTAATGTATAAACTCAAAAAACTAATGGACCGATTTTAAAAATTCTTTCACCAATATAAATCTCCATTATCAGCGAGTAGCATAGGCTATATTTTAATTTGAAAATTTAATTTTTTTTGAAAATTTAATTTATTCGTTATAAAAATGTCGATAGTCACTCATATTTTATAGTAGTTTATATGATGATTCTTCAATATATGTGTTGAAAATAATAATGGGGAGGGGGGGAGGAAGGTGAATAGTCTAGTCATAAATAAATCATTTGGTTCAAATATTAAATATTGATTGTTATTCATCTATGTTTTGCAGGATAGTTAAAATATACAGAAAAGTGGACAAATTTATGCATTCAATGAAATACTTTACAACATTTGAATGGGACTTTGACAACCACAAATATCTGAGCTTGTATAATTCTTTGAGTGAATCAGACAAGGAAATTTTCTATTTCAATAGCAATGAAATAATTTGGAAAGATTACCTCAGAGGACTTATTGATGGTGGCAGAATTCATCTATTCAAAGAATCAGTCGATACTATTCCTGAAGGAAAAACTCGCCATATGAAGTAGGTAATTATAAATTGTAAGGCATGCTTTAATTAAGGATAATTTTACAAACTTTTTCTAGCCATTTATATATATAGTTCAATATATTATAAATTAAAATTGTAGGTGACCTGGTGGTCTAGGGGTAAGGTGTCAGACTTCTGTGCTGGCGGCCGGGGCTCAATCCCAGGTCCCGGCAAAGATTTTTCTGATTACCAAACCCTTCCTTCCCCTCTGAAAAGACATCTTGTGAATGTGGGGAATGCCAGGCCTCCACCGTGTTTCGGATTCCACGTTAAACTGTAGGTCCTTCATTTCATCTCACAACCACCCTACCAATACACATTAGCGTAAGTTCTTATAACCCGAACGGGTAATAAGACGCGGTGCTAATAATAATAATCATAATATAAATTAAATTAATCACAAGTGTTATTAATTTTATGTTAAAAATACGTGTGTATAGTATGGTCGAGAAAGCACAGCCCATACAATATTTGAGGGGACGTTTTATTTGGATTGTAGTTCATTTTTGACATACTAAGGCTGAAATTTAGCGTGAGAGCCACATTTATAATTTCGGTGTTTGGCTGATTTTTTTAAAATCATTTAAAAAAAATTGTGACTGCTCTTCACGATATGAGAAACCAGTATAATCGGCCAAAGTAATTGGACAATGTTCAAGTTTAAGGTACCGTTTGATATGTATTAAATAATTGTATTCATTTCACTATATGACCGGTTCAAATATGAAAGAAAGAAGAAAAAAATCAATTATAAAAATGTTTTATTATGAAAGTTGACTTTGGTGTAATATCATTGAATGTGAAATAACTTCATTAGTATAATGCACTAATAGGATAAATAGACTGTAGTGTTGTTGATCAAAATGTTGCGAAAGGTACATAAGAAAGTATTTTCGTAGTACAAGAAAGCAACATCACATAACGTTCATCTTACAATCAATCTGTGAGCTATTCATCTTTTTTCGCTGTATTACATGGATTAATAATAAACAATCGCGTTAAATTCCTCTTCTTCTGCTTGTGTTTCCACGTCAGATTCCCCTGAAAGTGTTTCATTAGATGGTGGCAACTGGACTTGAATTAGAAGTGCTGGTATGGTGTGTGTGACAGGTCACAATCCATTTTGGTGCAATTATAATTTAAATTTAGTAGAGAGCAGCCATTTTTTTAAGCTTTGCATTCTTATATTCATAAGCTTGCAAGTGACTTTGAAGACAGTGTTGTCTGAATGAGACCTCGTAAGGAGGCTGAATGAAACCAAGTCAGGAGGCAACCTGGAAGAATCATAATGTCGCAACTGCCACCTTACGTACTTGGGCTTCACAAAGTAGTTTCTTAATGAGTAATTTTAGATGATCCAATCATTAACAACAGCAGTTGAACGAAAATCTCAGCTGATTGCTCTTCTTCAACTCCAAGTTCCTGTTTTATCTGTAGGTATGTCATATTATTTGGTTTAAAAATGCACTTAATTAATGTAATATTTTACAAGCCAAAGAAACCTACTCTGTCACAACCGATAGATGTGTGGACTCCAAGAGCAGCATTTGCTTTTTCTTTTTGTAAGAACAATGAGCTATAATTGTAGAACGCTGAACCATTTCACAATTTATTGATTTACATGTACATGTCCTGCTAGTTAGATGACAGATGAAAGAAGCAATAGCCCATATACGAGTATCTGTGTTTTTGAAATTAAGAACAAATAGATGATACTCGACTAACAGTGCTGCTTAGAACACCAACCTAGTATCTGTTTCACATTGCCATGGTGCTTCAAATCAAAGATCGCATTTTCTGGATGTGAGATCATACCAGAGAAATTACCTGGTATAATACCAGTCTGAATTGGGCTCATTGGTTTACCAGTGATTCAGAAGGAAATATTACCGCCTCTGTTTTTTCTTAGGCTTGACCGAAATAAACCCCACTCACACCCTGTAGGTATCTTATGGCCAGAATCAGGGTAAACGTTTGGACAAACCCATACGACTGCATACGACGTTTTTGCTCGTGATGTTTGGTACTATCAATCAACATTTATTCGTTGTAAATATCAATGACTAAGTGAAACGCTACTGCTTGAAGATTGCGACTTAGTATGTACTTGTAGAGGTTGGAGTAATAACGACCCCAAGTAATGCACCATGGAAACTTGTTCCATGCCATTCTGACATCTATGACGGCATGGTAAAGGGGTTGTGGCATCACCGGTTGGAGAATTAAAACTCGCATGAATGTTGACTTTACTGGCTTATGGAACACAGAGTCACCTCTAAAAAGAGATAGGCACACTGTTGTTATTCTATATTGCATGGTATCCAGCAGAGGCATAATAGGAATGTCTTTACTCGTTATGATATAGATGACCTGCTTAGTTGCAGCTTTGTCCACGAATGTCATCAGTCCCTGCTTGCTCTTTACAGTAGACATAGTCTATGTCGTTATTGTTTTGATTTTACTTTTGCTGATAGGATCGTGCAGCGATCAACTTCCTGAAGAAAGTCAGTCCAAAATTGTTTCTGCCATGGCATTACTCTTGTCATGGGCTGTGTGCAGACTCTTGACTACTTATTACGTCACTGGATGTCTAGTACAAAATGAGCGAATATTTGGTTGACTTAAGTCCGATGGGTCTGCGCCCAAGGAATATTTAACTTCATGAATTACCAGCAATTCTTCGTTGATCCTCAATGAAACCAATTCTGGGTGGTAGTGGATTCTTCAAAAGTATGTCTTGTTGATATTGTTGCATTAAGTACAACACATCAAATCTGCTCTGTAAGTTAATAACAATAATTTACAGATTCTTAGAAAACCCAACCCAATCACCACTTCCATGGTTCAGGGTCTGCTTCTTCATGATAATTTCAAGAAATGGTCTGGAGGCAATTAGTTTTAACACTTGAAAATCAATGAAAATGAGTATATTGAAGCCGTGTGCAACTTCTCGTCCCCTATTATGGCGGACATTTACCAGAAGTAAGAGGAGGGGTATCGCAGTTAATGTATGTTGTCGTACAACGTTAGTAGAGCAAAAGTTCTGCGACAAACATCTAGGCACAAAATATAAAGATTTGAAACTGATGTCTGACAATTTTTAATATGAAAATGTGGACCAAGCCAGTGAAAGTGCATTGACGATTTGTAATTATTTTTCAAAATAAATTAAGCCTCATTAAAAGATTGACTAGTGTCGTAAAGTAGAATTGAAAAAAAATTCTAAACAGTATTCTAAAATGTTATATGTTTGTAATGTTGAAGAGATTTGAAGTTATTAAAAATAAGTATGGAAGATAGATGGAAAAAAGTTGGGAGGAAATTTGTAAAGGTACTGAGTGCCGTTGTTGCACCCTCCCTGAGACCTAATATTACCCGACCATAAAAGGTAAATATAGAGAGAGGGTAAACGTAGCATACATGAAGAATGGAAATTATAATAATATGTAAATTCAACATAATGTGCAGTTTATTCAATTGAAAGATAAAGCGCAGTTAACAGTACATAGTCTCATTATATCATAATGAGTTCTGTTGGAAATTATATGTGACTGCTCTTCACGATATGAGAAACCAGTATAATCGGCCAAAGTAATTGGACAATGTTCAAGTTTAAGGTACCGTTTGATATGTATTAAATAATTGTATTCATTTCACTATATGACCGGTTCAAATATGAAAGAAAGAAGAAAAAAATCAATTATAAAAATGTTTTATTATGAAAGTTGACTTTGGTGTAATATCATTGAATGTGAAATAACTTCATTAGTATAATGCACTAATAGGATAAATAGACTGTAGTGTTGTTGATCAAAATGTTGCGAAAGGTACATAAGAAAGTATTTTCGTAGTACAAGAAAGCAACATCACATAACGTTCATCTTACAATCAATCTGTGAGCTATTCATCTTTTTTCGCTGTATTACATGGATTAATAATAAACAATCGCGTTAAATTCCTCTTCTTCTGCTTGTGTTTCCACGTCAGATTCCCCTGAAAGTGTTTCATTAGATGGTGGCAACTGGACTTGAATTAGAAGTGCTGGTATGGTGTGTGTGACAGGTCACAATCCATTTTGGTGCAATTATAATTTAAATTTAGTAGAGAGCAGCCATTTTTTTAAGCTTTGCATTCTTATATTCATAAGCTTGCAAGTGACTTTGAAGACAGTGTTGTCTGAATGAGACCTCGTAAGGAGGCTGAATGAAACCAAGTCAGGAGGCAACCTGGAAGAATCATAATGTCGCAACTGCCACCTTACGTACTTGGGCTTCACAAAGTAGTTTCTTAATGAGTAATTTTAGATGATCCAATCATTAACAACAGCAGTTGAACGAAAATCTCAGCTGATTGCTCTTCTTCAACTCCAAGTTCCTGTTTTATCTGTAGGTATGTCATATTATTTGGTTTAAAAATGCACTTAATTAATGTAATATTTTACAAGCCAAAGAAACCTACTCTGTCACAACCGATAGATGTGTGGACTCCAAGAGCAGCATTTGCTTTTTCTTTTTGTAAGAACAATGAGCTATAATTGTAGAACGCTGAACCATTTCACAATTTATTGATTTACATGTACATGTCCTGCTAGTTAGATGACAGATGAAAGAAGCAATAGCCCATATACGAGTATCTGTGTTTTTGAAATTAAGAACAAATAGATGATACTCGACTAACAGTGCTGCTTAGAACACCAACCTAGTATCTGTTTCACATTGCCATGGTGCTTCAAATCAAAGATCGCATTTTCTGGATGTGAGATCATACCAGAGAAATTACCTGGTATAATACCAGTCTGAATTGGGCTCATTGGTTTACCAGTGATTCAGAAGGAAATATTACCGCCTCTGTTTTTTCTTAGGCTTGACCGAAATAAACCCCACTCACACCCTGTAGGTATCTTATGGCCAGAATCAGGGTAAACGTTTGGACAAACCCATACGACTGCATACGACGTTTTTGCTCGTGATGTTTGGTACTATCAATCAACATTTATTCGTTGTAAATATCAATGACTAAGTGAAACGCTACTGCTTGAAGATTGCGACTTAGTATGTACTTGTAGAGGTTGGAGTAATAACGACCCCAAGTAATGCACCATGGAAACTTGTTCCATGCCATTCTGACATCTATGACGGCATGGTAAAGGGGTTGTGGCATCACCGGTTGGAGAATTAAAACTCGCATGAATGTTGACTTTACTGGCTTATGGAACACAGAGTCACCTCTAAAAAGAGATAGGCACACTGTTGTTATTCTATATTGCATGGTATCCAGCAGAGGCATAATAGGAATGTCTTTACTCGTTATGATATAGATGACCTGCTTAGTTGCAGCTTTGTCCACGAATGTCATCAGTCCCTGCTTGCTCTTTACAGTAGACATAGTCTATGTCGTTATTGTTTTGATTTTACTTTTGCTGATAGGATCGTGCAGCGATCAACTTCCTGAAGAAAGTCAGTCCAAAATTGTTTCTGCCATGGCATTACTCTTGTCATGGGCTGTGTGCAGACTCTTGACTACTTATTACGCACTGGATGTCTAGTACAAAGTGAGCGAATATTTTGTTGACTTAAGTCCAATGGGTCTGAGCCCAGAGAATATTTCACTTCATGAATTACCAGCAATTCTTCGTTAATCCTCAATGAAACCAATTCTGGATGGCAGTGGATTCTTCAAAAGTATGTCTTGTTGATATTGTTGCATTAAGTACAACACAACAAGTCTGCTCTGTAAGTTAATAACAATAATATACAGATTCTTAGAAAACCCAACCCAATAACCACTTCCATGGTTCTGGGTCTGTTTATTCATGATAATTTCAGGAACTGGTCTTGAGGCAATTAGTTTTACACTTGAAAATCAATGAAAATGAGTATATTGAGGCCGTGTGCATCTTCTCGTCCCCTATTATGGCGGACATTTACCAGAAGTAAGAGGAGGGGTATCGCAGGTAATGAATGCTGCCGTACAACGTTAGTAGAGCAAAGGTTTTGCGACAAATATCTAGGCACAAAAATATAAAGATTTGAAACTGATGTACTGACAATTTTTAATATGAAAATGTGGACCAAGCCAGTGAAAGTGCATTGACGATTTATAATTATTTTTCAAAATAAATTAAGCCTCAGTAAAAGATTGACTAGTGTCGTAAAGTGAAATTGAAAAAAATTCTAAACAGTATTCAAAAATGTTATATGTATATAATGTTGAAGAGATTTGAAGTATTTAAAAATGGAAGATAGATGGAAAAATTTGGGAGGAAATGAGTAAAGTTACTGAGTGCCGTCAGTAAGAACATGACTAATTGTGTAACGTTCCTTATTAAAATTATTATTTAAGATTGTGTTCTAAAATGATAACTACCAAAGTATTCTTCAAAACTTACTCCCCTCCATAGACGATGGTAATGCTGAAACACGATTTCCACGTCAATGGTTTAAGAGAGCCAAAATTGTTTCATATCAGATTGAGACTTTAAGATATAATTATTGAAAAATCACATGCACGAATTTGTTAAATGGATCTGATACAACAAATACTAACGTTCTTAATTTTTCATGATAAAAACGTGTTCTAAACCAATAAGTAGGTTTGGTTGTTTCTCAACAAATCTTTTAATAATCATCCATAATAAAACATTTGCTATCATTTTGTGTAGACTTATTTTCCTGTTGTAGTGGTTTCCAGATAATGCTTGATTTACACTGAATGCAGCGGCCATACCTAAAGCAACATCTAGCTATTCGATACCACTTCCTGCCACTTTATTTCCTAAAACATTAGGATGTGTTAAATCCAACTAACACACACTTTTAGAAATACCACCTCTCCTTATCTTCACATAGATATTCTTCTATCCTCGTATATTTATATACTGCTTGACCAACAAAAAGTTTAATTAGTGGAATTTTTTGTGTGTGTTCTGTAACGCATCTAACACATTTTAGATAATTTATTTGCTTGGTGGCTGTGGGTCAAAATAGTAATCACTATATGAGGGAATATTTCCTTCCACTGATAACACATGCAAAAGTGTGTGAGGAATTAATTAGTGTACAGTTGCTGTCTCTTTACTTGATTCAAATTTATTTTTTTGTGGGTTGCTGCATACGCCATTGTGGCTAGAGATTTTGGTGAAAATGACAGGTTTGAGCTTTTCTGACTTCAGGCGTTGGTAGAATTAATGCTATTCCAACGGTACTTGCTTCACCTAAAGAAGATATTGGTTGCATCATTTTGATGTTAGCGTAATGAATATTCTCAGAACCTGTTAGTCCATCTGATCAAAAATCATCATTATCAATGACAAATCTTACAGGCTGACCTGTTGGAATTTGTAGTAAACATAAAAGGGCATCTCAACCCATTTGATTTTATTTGGCCTTATTGCTTTCCTCTTAACGCATTTGATGATAACGCATTGAGTACCTACGTTGTTATATAACAAAATTCCAATTCTCAAATTTTTGAGTACAGAAAGTAATTCCTTGTTGCCAGTCAAGTTGTGTATGCATTGATTGATTTGTTGGCATTTTTCTGTGATTAAATGCATCATACGTTCAGAAAGGAAACATACAGCAGGTTTAAATCGTACCCAAAACCACTGCTTGGTATTCTTCCCCTTTAGAATGAGGATCCACAAGCAAAGCTATTAAGTTGTAACCATCATCAGTGATACTGTACCTTGCCATTTTTCAACCTGTCAGTATCATTGTAGTACAAACATTTATGAATGCTTAACATATAGAGTTTTAGCAATATTTTGTATCAAGTTGAAAGTGTTCGTGCTCCTACTAATCAGAAAACTTTAGACAATATGATCCCCCATACTTAGGAAAAAAACTCATTTGGTTTTTAAATCAACTGTAAACCAATATCCTTTCACTTGTGTTTCCAGTTTTTGGTGAAGTGAACGTAAGTTGTGTTGTCGTTGCCAGTTCCTAATGTCTTCGTTTGTTATCTAGGTGTATCTCTGCTCACATTCGTATAGTAAGTCCCTGAGTGTGTATACCACTTTGATTATGTCCAAACCCTCAACAATATATTACACAGTTGATTGAATGCCTTACTTTGTTTTACTGATATCCATTTTAGTCGTTGCTGACGATGTTCTTTTTTAGTATCACTAACATTCTGGTTGTACAATGGTTTAGAGTACGTCTTCCAGCAATCCTAATGATATCGAATATCCAACGCAGATCTTTCAGTATCCCACCAGCATTGTCAGAGCATGTAATTATAGCTTGAAGTACATTCTTGGTTTGCTCATCTTTAACACATTTTACCCCCTTTGAGAAAGATTTCCAAACATCTAGTGTATCCACTCTGTGATACTACACTGGTGTTCTTCCACAAAGGTTGTTTCTTACATTTTTCCTTCCAAGATTTTGGTACAAATAACGCAAGTCATATGAGTAAAACCTGTAGATAATTCGTGCACGTGGTTATTTTGTTTGAGGATTAGAAATTGCAGCAGCTTCTCCCACATTGCACATTCTTATTCTTCTTCAGCATCTTCTGCACATTGCTTCAAGGACAGATTCTCCATGATAATCCTGTACCCCTGTTAGCATATGGCCAACTATTCCTAGTTGGAGCGTCAACCTGTATTTTTTCATGAGTATCATACTAGTTCATCCCCGAACCCTTCCATTCTTGTACTTTATCTGCGATGTTGTTCTAAATGTCCTGGTTTAATTGTTGAACTGAATTTTTTTTGCACATAGTTTATTTTTCACATATCAAAAATTCATATTATCAATTAGCTTTAATTTTCTTCCCGGTTGGTTCTTGTGACAATTAAACAAACAAATCTTGTCTGTTTATTGATTTTAATGGACTGGAAATATTCATTTTATTCTTTTATATTATTGATTCACTTAAACAAAGAAAAAATAGTATAAAAACTAAATAAAGCTAACTAAGATTAAAAAGAATAAAACCATAACCAGACTGTTTAAGTATTCTCATATGGTGAGGACCGTTGGAATTTGTAGTAAACATAAAAGGGCATCTCAACCCATTTGATTTTATTTGGCCTTATTGCTTTCCTCTTAACGCATTTGATGATAACGCATTGAGTACCTACGTTGTTATATAACAAAATTCCAATTCTCAAATTTTTGAGTACAGAAAGTAATTCCTTGTTGCCAGTCAAGTTGTGTATGCATTGATTGATTTGTTGGCATTTTTCTGTGATTAAATGCATCATACGTTCAGAAAGGAAACATACAGCAGGTTTAAATCGTACCCAAAACCACTGCTTGGTATTCTTCCCCTTTAGAATGAGGATCCACAAGCAAAGCTATTAAGTTGTAACCATCATCAGTGATACTGTACCTTGCCATTTTTCAACCTGTCAGTATCATTGTAGTACAAACATTTATGAATGCTTAACATATAGAGTTTTAGCAATATTTTGTATCAAGTTGAAAGTGTTCGTGCTCCTACTAATCAGAAAACTTTAGACAATATGATCCCCCATACTTAGGAAAAAAACTCATTTGGTTTTTAAATCAACTGTAAACCAATATCCTTTCACTTGTGTTTCCAGTTTTTGGTGAAGTGAACGTAAGTTGTGTTGTCGTTGCCAGTTCCTAATGTCTTCGTTTGTTATCTAGGTGTATCTCTGCTCACATTCGTATAGTAAGTCCCTGAGTGTGTATACCACTTTGATTATGTCCAAACCCTCAACAATATATTACACAGTTGATTGAATGCCTTACTTTGTTTTACTGATATCCATTTTAGTCGTTGCTGACGATGTTCTTTTTTAGTATCACTAACATTCTGGTTGTACAATGGTTTAGAGTACGTCTTCCAGCAATCCTAATGATATCGAATATCCAACGCAGATCTTTCAGTATCCCACCAGCATTGTCAGAGCATGTAATTATAGCTTGAAGTACATTCTTGGTTTGCTCATCTTTAACACATTTTACCCCCTTTGAGAAAGATTTCCAAACATCTAGTGTATCCACTCTGTGATACTACACTGGTGTTCTTCCACAAAGGTTGTTTCTTACATTTTTCCTTCCAAGATTTTGGTACAAATAACGCAAGTCATATGAGTAAAACCTGTAGATAATTCGTGCACGTGGTTATTTTGTTTGAGGATTAGAAATTGCAGCAGCTTCTCCCACATTGCACATTCTTATTCTTCTTCAGCATCTTCTGCACATTGCTTCAAGGACAGATTCTCCATGATAATCCTGTACCCCTGTTAGCATATGGCCAACTATTCCTAGTTGGAGCGTCAACCTGTATTTTTTCATGAGTATCATACTAGTTCATCCCCGAACCCTTCCATTCTTGTACTTTATCTGCGATGTTGTTCTAAATGTCCTGGTTTAATTGTTGAACTGAATTTTTTTTGCACATAGTTTATTTTTCACATATCAAAAATTCATATTATCAATTAGCTTTAATTTTCTTCCCGGTTGGTTCTTGTGACAATTAAACAAACAAATCTTGTCTGTTTATTGATTTTAATGGACTGGAAATATTCATTTTATTCTTTTATATTATTGATTCACTTAAACAAAGAAAAAATAGTATAAAAACTAAATAAAGCTAACTAAGATTAAAAAGAATAAAACCATAACCAGACTGTTTAAGTATTCTCATATGGTGAGGACCGTCCACCATTTAGTCAAATGACGGCCAAACGCCAAAGTTAAAAAATGGCCTCCATTAAAAATTGTATCCCTAGCATGTCAAAAAAGAACTGCAATAATTAAAAAAGGTCCACCTCAAAAACCCATGTGCTTTTGTTTCTCGACTCGATTAAATTTTGTCTTTAATGATCCTTAACAACCAGGAATAGTTAATTACTTCTATTTTTATACTGCAGACTTACTAGCTAGTTATTCTGCCAGTGGAGAATAAAGTTTTCTGAAGTATCTTCTTCATTTATTAGGGGTTATTTTCAATAGTTTACTATTATATATGTATGATATATTTAACATTAATCAATGAATATATACACACTATTGTGTCAAAATTTCCAATTCCATAAAAATGATTAAAATGTCTGTTCAAAGAACATAAAATCTAGATTTGGACAAACATTCATCAACCGCTTAGCTGTCACTGTTCTTTGCTACATTCCCTGTGATTTTGACAAGCAATAAAGTTGTATTAGGTTATTTTTTGCCTGGATATGATAATGGTATTTGTATAAGCCACCTAACGGAAGCTTAAAACAATTTTACATCTTAAACAACTTTTCATAAACATTAAAATATATATAAGTAAACTGTCCATTTAAAATGACAACATTTCATAGAATATGTTCATACATGGAAAAAGATTACAAAATCAATATAGTTAATAAATTAATAAACGTGTTCATTCAAATCTGCCACCCTCTAAAAAGTTGGTTAAATAATATATTTTTAGTGGGCAAAAAATGCCTAAATATTTCCTTTAAGATTTATTTTAAACCCTCGAGACAATCTTACATTATCAATAAGTATTTTATATTTTGGAACAAAAAATTAAAAATATGGTGTTAATAAGAATAATCGCTTTAATTAGTTTTTCTCCGAAGCAAATCTCATTGTATTTATTTTCATGTAAATCAATCAATTGATTTATATTTTAAGTGAATCACTATAGCCATTTTTGAATATTAAAAAAAAATTTAGTGAGCTAAACTTAAATTTCCTTTTTTATTTACAAACAGGCATAACATTATAATATCTATAATGTCATGAAATATATTTTCAACATATTACATATATTAAAATATCAATTATTAACAAACTACCAAAAGATAATGGTCCTTCTTTAATCAAGTATACAGTGGTATTTCTAAATTAATAACTTCTATAAATATATATTTTGAAATAAAGATATTTACGAACATACTCGAGTTTTTAAAAATCATTAACCCTTTAAATAACTTGGTCTTAATTTTATATCAAGGAGTTAAATAAATATCATTATGATTTAAATAAATATCTCTATTCGAAGTATAACCAGATAGTCATAATAATCAAGTTTAAACGATATCCACCAAAAGTGCTTCGACTATATCCCAGATGCATGCAGACAAAAACATGGAAATATAGTTAATATAAGAGTCAAATATTTTAATTTGAGGTAAAGAAAACAACAAATTCCATAATACTCTTGAGGTAAAAATGTTAGGTACCACAATATAGTTTCATTATAGTATTGAAAGATTAAGTGTTATACATAGATTTTATAATATTTTTTATTTCAGATTTAGCATGGTTTGTGATATTATTATTTGCATTGTAATTTTATTTAAAAATATAATACTGAATTATTTTTTTGCAAAAAACTACATATTTTTGTATCACTATATTATGGTTGTGTAAATAGATTTAAAACATGCTATACAAATAATACACGGGTTATTCTTATAGGTTTTTCATCGCACACCAAATAATCAAAATTCTCTTCTTTGGACTGCTCGTATGGATCTTATGGAGTGTACTTCATCGAGTGAAATTGTTATAATACTATGTTTATTAATGCACAACTATTAATATATACCATAAAAGATTATTGTTAACATTGTATTTTTATTTTACAAATTGACATTTATCAATTTAAAATAGCTTAAACTGGCTAATAAATACTAGCCAGCTTAAGATATTTTAAATTTTCAATAACGTTACATTATAAACAAATAATGTAATGTTTACTGATAATCCAATATTAATTATATAGATTAAAATATTAGTATAATACATAACTAAGTTTAATCATCCACATAATTTATATATAGAAAATTTGAAGATCACCTACTATCGCTCTTCCCTTCAAATGAATTTGGTGTATAATTTAATTATTAGATCCAAGCCATTTTCTTGTATTTAATAATAATTTTAAATTTCTTCATAAATGGATAATTTATAAAACAAAATGCTATTTATTTAAAATTCGAATTAATTAAATGAACAGCCTTAATCTCTAATTACTCCATATGCAGTAGAAATAGGTGGGGAGTGTATGTATAGTTTTTTTGATTAAATAGCTCAACAATGGCTTATATGTTTAACGTGCGGGAAATATTGGGGAAAACAAGTGGGAATACAACATGAAGATACATAAATTATATTTATATTTTAAAAAGGCCGATGATTCAGTTAAGAAAAACAAATTATATTAACTTTTACTCAAGATTAGGTTATTCAAAACTTTAACAAGCTAATTGAAATATGTTCGAATTATACGCGTGACAGGTTTCAATTTGGGTGTTACTTATCAGATACTCTATAGCAACATTATAGGTTAAAACAAGGCGATACAGTTTCCCCATTAATTTTTAATCCTGCCATAGAGTATGCTATTAAGTTAATGCAAGCGACTAAGGAAGGATTAAGTTTTACTTAAATGATCACACTGATAACAAAGATTTTGGACGATAATTTAAAGATTACTTCGAATAACATATCATTTGACAAGTTTAATGATTTTAAATGTTTAGTAAAAAGTTGAAATGGCCATAACGAAACTAGAGTTTAAATTAGGAAAATAATACATTCTAAAAATCCATGATACTACCAGGCCAAGAATTTTTTGACCTCTCACCTGCTTTCAAGAATTATAAATGTCACAATATGCAAAAATTATAATTTTACTGGTACTATGGGTATTGTGAAAAAATATTTAATTTATAAATTAATATGTCCCTTCCCAATATTTCATTTGATCCAGCTGAGAAATAGGCTAAGCTAATGGCATGAAATACCTTGATCCTGGGACTACTAGAGTGGATTTAGTATAGTTACATCCCTGGCTATTTTGGCAATAAACCAACAATCGAAATGCTCCACGCCTAATCATGGATATCAACAATACCTTACAAAATCTTTAACAATGTAAATAAGCAAATAACAACAATGTAATTAATTTTAATAAGTAAAGCATAAATAAAAACTTGTGTCAATTGTTTGTCTTATATTTTTTGTATTCCTTAAGCTATCCCCGCGAAGCTTAACTGATACATGCTAGGATTACCATGAACATATTCAAATTAACAGAAAAAAATATATACATATATTTTTCTGTTAACTTGTATATGTTCATGTTAATCCTAACATAAAATCCTATATGAAATCATTCAAGGTTACAGGAAATATATATGTATATATATTTTTTTCTGTAAACTATAATGTTTTCAAGATAATACTTGCATGTATTATTATATAATATATATTAATATTTCACTTAACAAGAATCCAAATATTTTGAATAAAAATAAATAAATTAATATTGTTGAAATTTGATTACAAAAACAGAACATTCTTTAACATAATAAAATAAATTATACATAATAATTAGACAACGAAAAGTATAAATAAAAGTTGCTATGATACTCACTATTAAATTTTCAGTAAAAAAATATAATTTATTATGTTTACATGAAGGGCATACTGCCGGAAAATTAAGATTTAAAAATAAATAAATATTAGAATTAATTAGTTGAATCAAAATTTCCTTACTTGTTGAATTGATTGAGTTAAATTTGTTCTTGTAGATTG
This sequence comes from Timema californicum, assembly GCA_902141385.1. Taxonomy (NCBI): domain Eukaryota; kingdom Metazoa; phylum Arthropoda; class Insecta; order Phasmatodea; family Timematidae; genus Timema; species Timema californicum. Next base: position 14,421 of record CABFOW010005343.1, on the reverse strand, counting down.
GATTTAATGTATATTGGCTCACCTATGATTGTGGATATTGGTATATGCAATTTAGATTACATTTAATGTTGCAATAATGAAATGAATGGCTTCTTGAAAAATACTTGTATCAATTTTGGTGAGATTTTTTATCGGAGTAATTTATATGAAATATTAATAGGCAAAGCCCACTTTCATTACTGTAGGCTATTCGTGGTTCAGGATATTATTTAATCATATTTCCTGATGTGAAGCACATTCCTCACTCTTACTATTTTCAATTTATAAATCTGCTGACAAAAATTACATCATTATCATTAAAGATGATTGATTTGGAAACCTCGCTTTTTTGTTTAAAAGGTGCGGGTCATTTCAGTCTCCTGTCGTTTGAATTAAAGAAATAAATCTTTAATTCCAAAGAAGAGTCAACTTCAAAGATATCTTTTAACAAAAGCAAACATATTAATAGCTTAAAATTCAATTGAGGTACCGAGTTAGCAAGCAGTAAACTATATTACATTTAAAAAGGAAACAAAATCAGCAGTTTTCTGACAGATTGGACAACAATGGTTGAATCGCTCGCTTACTAAATTAAAAATCAAGGTAACATTTATATTAACAATATTAGAGAATCGTTTTACCATGTTTAAGAAAGTTCAAAATTACATTAGTTAGAAAGTGAAAATAATTAAATTCAGTGTCGGCAAAATTTGGTGCAAGGTAACAAACTAAAGTAGTTGTTTTTAAATTCACAAAAAATCTTAATATATGGCTAGATTTAAAATAAGATAATGTTCCCCACTCGAAATTGTTTGTAAATATAATGTATAATAAGGTGGGTATGTTCTCTCCGTCATAATATGAAACGTGGTATCTTAACTTCCATAAGGAGACTAACGTAAATGTAACGTAAATATTTGAAATCAAGGTGCCTAGGAAGATATTTGACCAAAAAAGGATTTGGCTACTGGGTAGTGAAATAGGTTACACAATGATGATTAACTTACCCTGAACTCATCACAAGGTATTGTTAGGATAATCAATTCTCGTAGACTAGTCTGATCAGAAAATACAGCATGGATGAGAAAATCAAGAACCATGTTCAGAGTATTGAATGACACGCCCAATTGGAAGAGACCTTAATGCAGATTAAAGGTAAATTTTAGAAATGAACTAAGAGAGAAAAGGTGTTTATGAGGAGAACTTGAAATAACTAGCTCAAAATTGGTGTAAGTGACGTACTTTTATAGTTTCGCGATGAACTTTTGCATTCCTAGTGCCATAGAATAATTATGTAAATGTATTCAAATATGATCGATTTCTTGGGCTTATATACATACCAATTATATTATTTTGTTGTTTTTCATTGATTCAAATAAGAAATATTATTTTTATCATATGGTTTTATAAGATTAGATCAAATCTTCATCTGAGAGAAATACACTCTATACGGCATTTTATAATCACAAGCAATCATAGTCCTCTAGCTGATTTATAATTCTAAATATATACATAATGATGGAATAGTAACAGAAAAGTACTTTCCTCGTATGAATAATTTTTATGTATATTTAATATAACTTTCGTTTACGGACCATTCATTACCAAATTGTAATTTTCTTCCTCATTTAAAATGTTGTTTTTTATAACTATAGCCCCCCCTCCCCCATCCAAAATAGTATGTACATATAGAGTGTAATTACCTATTCTTCTAATCCCAATTCCCGCTAAGATCAGAAGTGAGAGGTCTATTTAATATTAAAATGTGAACAGTGACGATCCAGGAAGGCTGGTAAAGGATATATGCCAATAAGCAAGCATTGATAGGATAGATATTACGGAATTCCACACGGACTTCTTAGTCCACTGTTTATAAATGGTGATATTTATTCAAAACTCTTAATATATTATGTGATACGAAATAACATGCACTGACAAAGTCGAGCAAAACCTGCGTTATACTTACGTAAAAAAAAAATTCACTCCAGGCTTTAGACTTTTTGTTTTATTTATTAATAATTAAAGTCCGGATTTGTATATTTGTATCAAAAATAGAAGGATTGATATTGGGTCTACAATGTTCAACACTATGTATTAAAATTTCAACTTCCACTTAAATTTTTCGACATTTTATTAGAGGTTTAACATTTTATGGTTATCGCATTGCTATTAAATTCTTCATTTACAATTTAAGCCAATAAAGAAGGTAGTTATTGACATTGAGTGTAAAATGATATCGATAGATCATTGATGTACAAAAAATTCCCCTAAGAAATCAAAAGAAAAAAACATCAACTTTTTAGAAACTTTAGTTACTTACTCTATGGCATTGGAGATTTATTGCGTAAAAACCTAAGTAGTATCCTCTACAACTAACGCTCAGAAAATGTTATTAATATATTTGCCAATATCTCAAAAAATATTGGTTTTATAAAGATATATTTCAATTAAAATTTTCTTATTTTTAATAGTATTACAATTTTGCGATGTTAAGTTATTTAGTATCTCTAATAGTTGCAGAAATGCAAATATTTAAACTTCTATAAAGTACCCAAAAAGTCATTTTCATGAGAAAATGAAAATTGTTATTTTATTTATAGTCTTAATCAACGCCTAGATACGAATTTTAATCAAAATCGTTAGAGCTGATATTGAAAATATATATATTTGTTTTCTTTTGGCCCTTTATACTAAACGACTTTTAATTTTAGGGTAACCCAAGTATAAAAATCAAATATGAGCGGATCTGCCACAGATCTGATCAGATCTGGCTGGTTCTGGACAGGTTTAATTAGAAAAGGAAAATTGCTAGTCCTTTGAAAAAGCTTTTAATTTTTTTGGGGAAAAAAAAGGTTAAGATGTCATCACTCCATAGAGTTTGAAGGTTAGTTTTTAAATAATGTGAACATTTACACGAGATCTAATTAATTAACATGAATAAGTAATGTTTTTAAATGAATCTCTAAAAAAATGTTTTAACATTTTTAGTAAACTATCATTTGATTCGCAGTAGCTTTTGAGTGTAATGATAATATTAAATTAGGGAGTTTATTGGTATTTTAAATAAAAATATGGATTATATATGCAGGTTTTATGTTCTGTACACGATGTGTTTTAGACTCTATGAGTTTATTATTCCTCTAATCTCAAGCTTCCACTTCACACATTAGCTCACCATAATAAAATGAATGCAATAATTTAACTTATTTCATATTCATAACCTATAAACTTAATTTAGAGCAACACATATGAAATTATTAAAACAAGCTATATACAACAATTTGTTATTACTATAATAGGTGGTGGTATTATTATTATTACTAGCACCACGTCTTACTACCCGTTCGGGCTATACGCACTTACGCTAATGTGTAATGGTAGGGGGATTGTGAGAAGAAATGGAGGACCTACAGTTTAACGTGGGATCCGAACCACAGTGGAGGCCTAGCATTCTACACATTCACAAGTTGTGATTAATACACGTCTTGTCAGAGGTCAAGGAAGGGTTTGCGGGTGGTAGTAGCCTTCTATACTCTACGAATTGCGAAAACGTATTGTCCTCACTGTTTTTTTAGCTATATTACGTGAACATGTTGCAATCAAAGACAAATTTTAACATCGTAAAATAATAAATAAGGTATGCCTACCAGTTAAGATGCTTCGAATAACATATTTCTCAAAACCAAATCCAAAATTTTCTTTTGCATCTCAAATCCAAATTCGAATTCAGGCTTTTCATGTCATCGAATAAGCAACCATAAAAATAACTACCACGGAATAAGTTTTATTTTATTTTAACTGTTGAATATTGATAAATTATTTTAGAATTTAGCATTTCACTTTCATTGTAATGTGTGATAGTATGAATTACATTTCCTATAGGCTTAGAACTATTATTTTATGACAGTAATAAATGTATTTTATTGCACCGTGCTTGCGTACCGTTATAAACTTAGTCCATTGTTTTTATTTTTATTCCAAATTTATCAAAAATGGCTTTAATTAATATGTTTTAAATGTAAATGTAGAAAATACTTGTATTCTAAATAGCATTTTATACTTAGTTTTGGTGCAAAACTTTGTTTTAGTCTAATTTACTACACACTGACATTTGAAAATTAATTTTATTTTGAAAATATGTTGACATCTTGGTTTAAATTGAATATATGGTGTGTGTTTGATATGATAAATAAAACTGCATATTTTGTTTTCGGGAAATAATTACGCTATGGCTTGTTAACTGTTGAAATTTATACCAATAGTATTATAACTCTTTACATATAAAGCTGAGTAGGATATGCAGTTAAGCGCTATCGTACCTACATTAAATGGGTTTGTAAGAGTTTTGAAAAAGAGAGAAAACGGAATTTGGAACACAATCAAATTATGTAAAAAAATAATTACAAAATCCTTTTGGGTCTTGTTGGATAGGGGTAATTGTGAGGGCTTGGAAAATATACGTATTATAATGATCCTTTATACCAGTATACACAAATATCTGGTAGTTTTATTTTAAAAGGGTTCATAAACATTCTTTTAATTGTTCTGTTATCCCATATTTCCAAAATTATTGGTTAGAAAAGCTGAACACAGTTAGAAATACGTAGAATCATACATAATTTAAGGGAAACATTAATTTATCTGTAAGCAAATAATAATCTGAGAAATATTTCAATACTACTCTTAACTGTGTATCCACACGTTCGATTAAGGACTAACGTAGATCAGAAACTCGGTCACGTGGCGAACTTTTAGACCATTTCAAAATGTCCGTCTCATTTGCGCGAGTTTTTCTGGGTTTCCCCTGTTGCCTATACTTTCTCACTTTCCAATAGAGTCATTGACAAGTAGAAGAAGCTTTGGCTGATTTGTTATGCGAGTTACAGGTTGTTGTCACAGACCCTTATCCTCGTTGCATGATCTTAATATTACATGACTTGTTACATTTGTGTTAATTGTACATAATACATGTTTTGAGATTGTTTTTAGCCCGACTCAGGATGTCCACCTTGACAGAAGCGTCAAGCTAGGTCACCTGCGAAAGGGCTGTATTGCTTTGTGAGCTACAAGCAGCAGTTGCTAGCCTCTATCCTCATGGAATGAGGGTGAAAACAGTGAATGTTTGAAACTATATATTTAAGGAAGAGATGAAATTGATTGTGAGGTTGTGAATGATTATCTGAAAAAGAATACATGTTTGATTAGTCTATAACACATTTTATGAATAATGAAATTGATTGTGAAGTTGTGAGTGATATATATTATTTTACTTCCTCTATTTCTCTCTACTTCAGCCTTGGGCGTTTGTAATGTCTTTGTTCGTGTAGATCGTAGTTACCCAGTGCGTCTATAATGGGATTCTCGTGTGCTTCACTCTGTTTATAGAATTTTTCTCTTCTTTCCTTAAATAGTTCAGGGAGTGTTTTGCTCTTGGTTATTGCGTGAAGGTGTTCAGTTCTGGTTCTTATGTCCTTTCCAGTTATAAGTCTCAGTATTTTACTCTGTACTGTTTGTAGCTTGTTGATTTGGGTCTTTGTTGCGTAGCCCCATCCTACGCAGTCGTAGAGGATAATGGGCTGAATTATACCTTTGTAGATGGCTAACTTTGCTTGTTGAGTGAGTTGATGTCCTTTGAGGAGTGGGTAGAGCTAGATGAAAATTGCATTTGTAGCTTTCTTAGTTTTGTCTATCTGTTTTTTACAGGTGAGTTTTCTGTCAATAGTTATTACGAGGTACTTGGCTTCGTTTTGGAATGTTATTTCTTCTTGGAAGAGGGTGAAGTTTTCAGGTGGTAATTGTCTTCTCCTGGTTACTACCAGAGCCTCGGACTTGGCGGTATTAACTTTTACTCTCCATTTTGCGAGCCAGGTCTCGAGTGTTTTGAGGAATCTTTGAAGTGATAATGATGCGTAATTTATGTTTTTGTCTCTGGTATATATCAGTGTGTCATCTGCGAACATTCTTACTGTCATTTGTGGGTGAGTCGGGATGTCTGCAACGTATAGATTGAATAGATAAGGTGCCAGAACCGATCCTTGTGGTACTCCTGATTTTACCTGCAACCTTTCGGAAAGCGAACCCTCAATATAAACTTGAAAGTCTCTGTCTTCTAAGTAACTTTTTACAAGCATGATGTCTCCTAGTGGGAAGTCGTACTGTATAATTTTGTGCAGTAGACCATAGTGCCATACTTTATCAAAGGCCTTTTCAACATCGAGGAATATTGCGTGCAGGTATTCTCTTCTGATGAAACTTTCAGTAGCATCCTCAATGAATTTGAGTACCGGATGGATTGTAGAGTGATGTTTTTTAAAGACAAATTGCAGTTCGGGGATTGTTTTGTTTGTTTATGTATGTTGTTTTAGTCTTTTTAGTATTAAATATTCAAAAAGTTTGCCAGTTGTGTTGAGTAGTCTTAGTGGTCGTATTCTCTGTGGGAATATGCTATTTTTACCTGATTTTGGTATGCTTATTACTTTGGCCTTTTTCCAAGCTTTTGGGAAGTAAACTAGTTTAAGGGTCGCGTTTAGTATTTGTGTGAGTAGAGCTATTGCGTTCTATGGTAAGTTTTTTAACATCTCGTTTTTGATACCATCTATTCCTGGAGCCTTATTTGGTCGGAGAGTATTGATAGTGTCTTGGAGTTCATCTTCCGTGATTAGGGCTGGCGTCTCAGTCATTGGTCTGTCCATGTAGGTGTTTACCCTTCTGATGACGTCTCTGTTGAATTCTACTTCCTGCACTAGGTTAGGTTTAAATTGTTGCTCTAAAGTTGCCGCTATTGCGTTGGACTTGTCTATGCTGGTATAGGCCATCTCTTGTTGCCCATGTATGGCTGGAGTGCCCGCTTTTTTTTCAGTCCCTTTTAAATTCTTTTTGTTAATGTCCATGTTTTCTGTAAACTAGTTGCAGTGTCAGTAACAAAATTATTCCATTTGGTTCTTCTGAAGTTATTGACAGTCCTTTTAACCTGTGCTTTGAGTCGGTTGTATTTAGTTCTTTCTTGTGGCGTTCGTAACCTCTGCCAGTCCCTGCGTGCTTCCCTTTTTTGGGCTATCAGGAAGTTAAGTTCGGGCTGGTCCATTCTTATGTTTAGTTGTTTCCGGGAGGTCACGGTGTGCATCTTATATGTTTCTTGAATTGTCATTTGGAGTAATTCTATGGCCGCGTCTATGTCTTCTTCAGTTTCAATTTCTAAGTTTCCTGGAATGGTTTCTTGGAGGTCAGATTTAAATTTCGTCCAGTCCTTTGTCTTTATATTTGGTTTGTACCAGTTGGTTTGATGTTCAATGTCGATGTCCCATTCACAGAGCACAGGGTTGTGGTCAGAGGCAGGTTCTTGAAGTACTGTTAAGGATTCGGTTGTTAATTTCAAGTTAGTCAATATTATGTCCAGAACGTCTGGTCTGTGAAGATGATTTCCAGGATAGAAAGTCGATGATTCCGGAGCTACTACGTTGTAATCTGTCTCTGTTGCATGTTCCTCTAATATTTGTCCATTTCTGTTGGTCGTCCGGCTGTTCCATAGAGTATTTTTGCTGTTAAGGTCTCCCCCTATTAGGAAGTGGTTATCTGCCATTACGTTATCAAGGTCAGTTTTGAGAAGCATCTTGGTTGGAGGGTTGTAGGTGGCCACAAAGTTGATATGACCGTTTTTGGTGTTGACTGTTACAGTTGTAGCTTCTAAGTTTTTTGAATCAATAATGTTTGAGTTGTAGTGTGGTAGAAAACCTTTGACTAGGATAGCAATACCACCTCCCCTACCATGTTCTCTGTCCATACGATATATACTGTAGCCTGTACTGTTTAGTCGTTTTTCTGCCTTTAGGTGTGTTTCACATATGAGAGCCAGGTCAATCCCATATGTGATTAGCAGGTCTTCAAGTTCATGCTTCTGTTGTAATAGTCCATTGGCGTTCCAAATAAGGATCATAAGATGTTTAATTATTTTAGTTTGGTATTTATTCATCATTGTCATTAAAATAGAAGTCGGTGGCTACTTCGATTAGAATCATAAGTTTTGTTGTTTTGTCCTCTGCCTGTCTACCTTTGGCTAAGTAAGGTTTTGAAATGATTGATTAGTCCACATATGTTAAATTCTTTAAAAATGGATATTATTTCTTTGAAGTCAAAAGGGGTGGGTGGATTGGGTGAAGTGGATGGTTCCTGTTCTCTTGACTGATGTGAGGTGATCCGTCTGTTCATTAGGGTATCTCTGTACGATCGTGGTGCTGTGTTTGAGTTGATAGTTGTTACTGGTTTGTATGGTAGTGGAGGGAAGAAGATCCCAGATGTAGCCTCCGTTTGCTTCGAAGTAAGTAATTTCTCTTGTTTCTGTTGTCTTTGTTAAATTTTTTCAACTATTTTCAAGTATTCCGGGCATTTGGAGTAGTTGTCAGTATGTTTTCCTCCACAGTTGACACAGTGTGGTGTCGTTGTGTTGTCTTTTTTCTGACAATCCGAGGTCAAATGTGGCATCAGTCATTTGACGCATCTCGGATTGTTAGAACAGTTGTTCTTGGTATGTCCAAACTTCTGACACCTGTGGAACTGCAGAATGTGGTTTTGTGTCCGAAAATAGTGTTCTATTTTAACTCTTGTATTATTGAGGGAAGTCTCTTGGAATATTTTGAAGTTCTTGTCTGTTCTCGTTAGAGTACAGACGAAGATTGGGAGTAGTTTTATGCTGTCATGTGAGTTGTTATCTGACTGTGTTCTTGAAGTAAATTGTCGTACGTCAATTGCTGTGTAACCTAGTACTAGTATCTCTTCTTTGATGTCTTCTACTGGCATGTTCGGGGGTAGTCCCTTTATCACAACTTTAAGGGGTCTGTCTCTTGGCAATGTATAGGTGTGGTATTCCTGTCCTGATTTTTGAGAATGGCTTGTAGACCCTTAAAGTCCTCTAGAGTGGTCGTGTGTATTTTCAGTCCATCTTTAATATAAAATATCTTGAATGTCCCTACCATGTCGGTTCTCATTGTCTTGACAATTTTTGTATAGTTCGCTGTCCATGAAATGACAATCGGTGGTAATTTAGTTTTAGAATTTTGAGTTGCATTGTTTACCCTAGAGCTTGAATTTGTTGCATCTACAGTTTCCATAGGTTCTTCGTGGTCTGAGAGTGTCTCGAATTGGTTATTAACTTTAACCGCCTTAGAAGGTTTGTCCTCTACGGCTTTAAATAATAGTTTCCTCTTTAGAATCGTTGCTGCAACNCTTGTAAAATGTAACCATTTTCTATGTCTACTAAATAAATCTATTGTGAAATTGAAATGTTAAGTTTTTCTAATTTATATAGTAGATGTTAGAAAGTTTGGTGCACAACGAATTCGTTGTCACCCGTTTCTGCGTCTAATTCCTCTACGTCAATATCCTCGTCAAGATCCCTTGACCAGTCCTGAGTCAAATGCCTCTTCTGGTGTATACGTTCATTTTCTGTGAGTTTGTCCATTTTGTTTGTTGTTGGCCCTGCAAAGGGCCGACAACTGTTTAATGTATTTTCGTTATTTTAATTAGTTTTTTGTTTGTAACCAGTCTCAAGGTATAGTCTGTCAATGTTAGGTTCAATTGTAGAATGCTCACCGTTTATCAATCGATGACCTCCTAGATCTGAAGGTAAAGTTAACAAATTCACCGTTCGATCGGGTAAGGCCCGAGCCTCCTCCGAGTTGTACTGCTTGACGTCGCTCAAAGTCCGTCCTAAAGCAATAGATCCGGTGATTTGTTGGCCGCGTCTCTCTGCCGAAGACAGGCTGGTTGGGGTTTGAATCCCGGCCAGGTTTACTAAAGGGGTTTTACTTAAATGGTTTTCAACACTCCCTCGATGATATTACGGGTACAGTTCCTCTAAATTAAACCTTACTCATTCATAATATACTAGCGTAATTAGTGCATAAGCGTATAACATAAACAGACGATGCAGTGCTAATGGTACACACATATATATATTAACATAAACAGACGATGCAGTGCTAATGGTACACACACATATATATATATATATATATATAATTCTTAAGGGTCTTCCGGAAAGTATTTGTAGACTGAAGCCTAGCTACAAAACAAATTGGTACAAGAAATAACTAAATCACCAAGTTTCCCTATTTCTATAAAACACCAGACACCATATCAATGCACAATAAAATACGACGGAACAATAACGCACCGCTTGTTCAACTCGCGAGGTTTTCTTTGTTTCCCCTGTCGCCGATACCTCCCCACTTGCCAACAATTACATTGGCAAGATGGGGATGTTTTGGCTGATTTGATATGCGAGTAACAGGTTGTTTTCACAGACCCTTATCCTCGTTGCATGAGCTTTAAATAACATATTACTCGGTACCAATAAATTGTTTGTACAAGTACACGGTTTGCATTGTTTTTTAGACCAACTCAGGATATCCGCCTTGACAGAAGCGTCAAGCTAGGCCACCTGCGAAAGGGCTGTATTGCTTTGCGAGTTACAGGCAGCATACGCTAACCATTATCCTCATGGAATGAGGGTGAAACAGTGAATTGATGAAATTTATATATCTAGTGAATGATGGGTATGATTGATTGTGAATTTGTGAATGATTACCTGAAAAGGAATTACATGTTTGATTAGTCAAATATACACTTGATGAAGGATGAAAATGTGAAAGTGAAGTTGTGAGTGGATCTGTTGCTACTCCAATCTCGGACGTTTGTAGGACCTTCCTTCATGTGGGTCATTGTTTCCCAGCGATCTGATTATGGGGTTTACATGTGCTCCACTTTGAATGTAGAATTTGTCGCTTCTCTCTTTGAAAATTCTATCAGTGTCTTTCTGTTTGTCAAGTTGTGAAGGTTATCTGTCCTTGTTCTTCTATATATCCCGGTTATCACCCTTAGGATCATATTTTGTGTTGTCTGTAGTTTGGTAATGTGCGTCTGTGCTGAGTATTCCCACCCTAAGCAGCCGTAGAGCATAATTGGCTGTATAACACTCTTGGTATGTTGGCCTAGTTGTTGTCCTTTTAGTATTGGTTATAGTTGTGTAAATACTGCCTTCGCTTTTTTGTTGGTTTGTTCTATGTGGTTTGCCCAAGTGAGTATTCTGTCAATGTTGATACCAAGGTATTTAGTTCGGTTTTTAAAAGGTATTTCTTCCTGATAGAGAGTGAGTTTTCCGGTGGTAGTAGTCTTCTTTTTTATGTCACAACCATTGCCGTAGATTTTTCAGTATCTACTTTGACCCTCCATTTGGTAAGCCATGCTTCTAACGTCTTCAAGTACCGTTGTGTTGCTAGTGATGCATAGTAGATGTTTCTTTCTTTTATGTATATTAACGTGTCGTCTGCGAATAGTCTTATGGTCATTCTAGGACTGGTTGGTACGTCTGCAACGTATATGTTGTACAAGAAGGGAGCCAGAACTGTCCCTTGCGGTACACCCGCCTTTATATTCCCTCTCTCTGACAGTGTGCCCTCTATGGAAACTTGGAATTTCCTATTTTTCAGGTAGTTGCTGATTAATTGTATGAGTCCTTGTGGGAAGGTGTAGTTTACCATATTTTGAATGAGTCCATAATGCCACACTTTATCAAAAGCTTTCTCCACATCTAAGATTATGGCTATCATGTACTCTCGTTGGTTGAATACTTCCGTTGCGTCTTCAATGAAGTTGATTAGCGGGTGAATCGTTGAATGTTGTGCCTTGAAGCCAAATTGTGCGTCGGGGATTATATTGTGGTTTTCTGTATGCTGTCTTAGTCTCTTTTGTATGAGTGCTTCGAAAAGTTTTCCAATCGTGCTAAGTAGACTTATTGGTCGTCTGTTTTGCAGGAAGATTCCGATTTTCCTGGTTTTTTATGGTGACTATTTTGGCGTTTTTCCAAGTATTTGGGAAGTATGCAAGTTTGAGTGCTGTATTCAGTATTTAGGTCAGGTGAGCTATTGCAATTTGAGGTAGGTTTTTTAACATTTCGTTCCTTATTTCGTCAAGTCCCAGTGCCTTGTTTGGTCTAGGTATTTTAATAGAGGTTTGAATTTCGTGATCGGTGATTGGTTCTGGTGTCTCTGCTACTGGTCTGTCTTTGTATTAGTTTACCGTTCTGATGACTCCTCTTTTGAAAACTTCCTCTTGGATTGGATTTGGCTTGAATTGGTCTTCTAGGGTTTCTTCTATGGCTTCGGCTTTGTCTTTGCTGGTGTAGGCCATCCCCTGTCGGCTGGGGATAGCTGGCGTGTCCGTTTTTTTTATGTCCCTTTGAGTATATTGGTTATCTTCCATGTTTGTTGAAGTTTTGTGGATGTTTTTGTGACAAATGTAGTCCAATTTGTTCTTCGAATTTGGTTTACCATTCTTCTTACTATGGCTTTAAGTGTGTTATAGTTGGTTTGGTTCTCGCTTACGGTGTTATCATTCTTTGCAAGTCTCTATGGGCTTCCCTTTTGAGGGCTAGTCTGTAGTTTAATTCTGGGTGGTCAATTCTCAGGTCTTGACTTTTTTGCGAAGTCGTGGTATGAGTTTTTTAGGTTTCTTGCAAGGTAGCCTAAATATTTCTATCGCCGCGTCAACATCTTCTTCCGTTTCTATTTGAAAGTTTATCTAGAGCACTTCTTGTAGTTCAGATTTGTAACTTGTCCAATCGGTTGTCCTTGTAGTCGGTTTGTGCCAGTTTGTGTGGTGATCAATGTTGATGTCCCACTCGCAAAGTAGTGGATTGTGATCTGAGTCAAGCTCTTGTAATACTGATAATGTGTCTGGTGATAGTTTTTGGTTTGTTAGTATTATTTCGAGGATGTCTGGTATTTGAAGATGGTTGCTGGGATAAAAAGTTGGTGAATCTGGTGCTAGCACATTATACTCCGTCTCGTTGGAGTGTTCCTCTAGAATTCTTCCATTCCTGTTCGTCATCCGGCAGTTCCACTAAATATTTTTACTATTTAGATCCCCCCTAGTAGGTAGTTGCCAGTTACCGTGACTTGGTCAAGGTCTTGTTTAAGTTGAGTCTTGTTCGGAGGGTTGTATACTGCCACAAAAGTAATGGGTCCCTTCTTTGTATTTACGACTACCACCGTGGCCTCAAGGTTCTCTGTGTCCTGTATATCCGCTCTGTAGTGTGGAAGGTAGTTCTTGATTAGGACAGCTGTCCCTCCCCCCCTGGTATGTTTTCGGTCTGTTCTATAGAAGGTATATCCTAGGATGTGTAGTCTTTTGGTTTCCTGCAGATGAGTGTCGCAGATTAGTGCTACGTTAATCCCGTATGTTTTTAGTAGGTCCTCACATTCTTGTGATTGCTGTAATATGCCATTGGCATTCCATACTAAAATTCTTAGCTGGTCTTTTTCAATTGTCATCATCGCTAATGTAATAATCAGTTGCCGCTTCTATAATTTACATGAGTTTTGTAATCTTGTCATCTGCCTGCTCTATTTTTGTAAGGTACCATCTTAGAGGTTTCAGTAAGACACATATGTCCAGTTCTTTGAATATGTTTAGTATTTCTTTAAAGTCTATTGAGGAAGTTTTTCCCTGATCTTTATGCTGATGTACGTCTTCTCTTCTACTCATTAAGGTGTCTCCATAGGTGCGGTGAGTTTCGTTTGTTTTTGCTGGTTTTTGTGGTAATATCGGGAAGTCCTTTTTGTTGAAGGTCGTCGTCTATATGTTGGTGTACGATTTTTATATCTTTTGTTGTCTCAGTTCAATCTTCTTTTCTATGTGTTTTTGATATGTCGGGCATTTTGTGTAGTTCGCTGTGTGCTTGCCGCTGCAGTTTACGCAGCTTTCTGGAGTTGTTTATGTTTAAAGTACCGATCTGTAGTCACAGATCATAGCATCTATGTCTAAAAGTTTAATTTGGTTGTGAAGGGAGAATGGAGTTGGTGGGTGAAGGTTTGTATGTTGGGAGCAGCAGAGTTTGTGTGGTGTTTACTAGATCGAGACCTCGTACACTGTGATGGGAACACAAGCGCAGTTAGGTCCGATGTGAGTGGTGTAGTGAGTGAGTAAGTTCTAGACGAGCTGAAAGAAAATACATGAAATAATATTAGACACTAAGCGAAGATGGGGTTGATGAAAGTAAAAGTGTGAATAGAGATGATTCTGGTACGTAGTTTGTGGGGACTTGAGAGGATGGGGACCCAGGGATTGGCTATGCTTAGAAAGAGGAGTGATTAGTAGGAAAGGGTTGATTGGGAAGGTGTGTTGATGTTACTTCTCATACGAGTCGGGGTTTCTTGTATCTCCTTGTCTCATGGGGGTCGTACTGGCCTAATCTTCTAATTGTGGCGTTGTCCTCTACATCGTGGGCTCGTTTATAGAGCTTGTCGCCTCGCTTCCAGAAGATTTACTGAAGTGTCGCACTGCCAGTGGTAGCGTGTATGTGCTCATTGTTGGATCGGGTGTTCACACCTAGGATACTCCTAAGTATCTTGTTTTGTACTACTTGTAGTGTACCTATCACTGACTCGG
>CABFOW010005342.1:23823-43788 GCA_902141385.1 Timema californicum | reverse complement strand
TTACAACGTGTATTTGATCCGTGGACCAGTGACAAAAAGGAACAGCTCCTTTCGTCTGTCAGGAACGGGTTGTGAATGTGACGTCCGAGGAGCAGTGACAAGAGAGCAGGTTGTGATTTCACAACCTATCCCTATTTATGACTCATATGAACGACTCTTTTGAGTGAGTGAGCTTATGTGAGCTGGCTCACGTCAACGGGCTGGTTCGACCCATCACTACGAGGTTGCAGCAACACGATAAATAGAAATACCACTATAAATGAAAGTCTAACTATACATATTCATATATTATAAAGGGCAGGAATATCTCTCAATAAACAATCAAACAAAAATAGTGGCATTCATATAGCGTCCGATACTGCTAGAATGTTTGATAAATTTAAAATAATATTTGGAAAAAAAAAACACTAATGTAAAAAAAATATTTTAATACAGATTAAAATGTATACTAAGAATAATAGCATATTCAATACAATGTAAAAGGGAAAGACAAGTGATTTCAATTAAAAATTATTTTATAATAGACTAATATAATTCGACTGGTGCGAGCTCTGGACAATTCTGACAACACTAAATAGAGTTTGAAGGAGCAAGAGGAAAGGGAAGAAACATCATACAATAAATCGTTATCCCAGTTTCAACTCCGTCGACGACTGTGCAATATTAACCACAAGACGTACAGTAGTAACTAGTAGTAACTAGCAGTAACTAGTAAGTACCAAACCTTCCGACTCCAAGTTTCCAGTACTGCTCCGCTACCAAGTTCAGATACTGGAGTTTGAGCACTGCCTGGCTGTATCGTTAGTGGAACAGTACCGGTAACTTGGAACTAGACCGGTTTGGAACAGGTACACAACGTATCGGTATCAACACATCTCTATTATTCACAAATAAAACTTTACAATCATAAGTAAGTACCGGTATAGCTTATTTACCTTCCATTTGTAAGCTCGCTTTTAGCAAATCCCCATACATTTTCTTAATTTTAAAACCTGGATTTGTCTTATCATAATTATATCACTGCTTCGATCAATGATTTGTCGTCTATCATTATGAATTATAATTTATTTAGGAGGTGGTACACGCAGCATACTTCTTTTTTACCCCACAAATCTTTACTAACGAATGATCTGTAAACTGTAGAGTCAATGTTAAATTTGTGGAACATGTTTTCCATATATGTCCTGCTATCTAAAATGAGTCGCTAGTACTTCCGTTTGTTAAAGTTGCGGTCTCAATGGCTCAGTAAATATCTTATATGCATAACCTTTTATTATTATCTTATTTATATTATTAATCTTACTATTTTTCTTACCATAAATGCTCAGATGTTGTTAGATTCTATTTCACCTACACAATTTCTATAAAACAATATTTTTCAGACAAATGTGAAATACAAATAGTTTTAACATAAAGTAAAACTATAGAGACACAAAATCTTTTTAGATTATCAAAAAAGGTTTTTTAATATTGTGCAACAAATTGTTATGAAAAACTTCATAATTTTACAACACTGTAAAAACAACCATCAACTCTTTCGCTTTTGACTGAGAGATACAATTTTATAAACTGTAAAAGTGATAATAATAGCACCCACAACTAATAAAAAAAATTCACTACATCTTTAAATTCTTAAAGTAACACAACTGATTTAAATAGGAAAATGTACATAAAAATAAGACTGTTAAGAACTATTTTTATTGATTCCATAAAACTAAACTTACGCAATGTTTATCAAAGTAAACACTAATGTTTTGCAAACACAAACAAACGCACGCTATTTTCATATTGATAAATAACAATTAAATATGTATTTATTTGGCATTAACAGGACATAAATATTTTTGTTTAATGTATCCATAAAAGAAATAGAATAGTAAAAATTCAAAATATACAAGAACAAAATGGATGCAAAATTTAGGAGGTTCTTTCTACTAATATTAGTGAAGGAATAAACACACAAACAAATACTCTTGTTTAATCCTCGACAGTTCGTCGAGTATGATTCAACATCAAGAAACACATCCTGTCCTATAATTACGTGAAGAATATAAAAAGTGAATAAACTTCAATTTTGAAAAAAAAAAAAAAAAATGTGGAAATAGTTAATGTTTCTAGATAAGGTTGTACACTGATAAGAACTGTTTTTGCCTATCATGTGACCTCCCCAAGCTGCATTGTTTACAATGAGGGATTTCCAAGTAAACCCTTCCCCCTCACTTCCCAACAACCGAAAGATAGATGGTTTGGCAACCGGTAACAGAGAGAGAGAGCGAAGATAAAAATTTTCTCCATAAGACCTGCAGTTCCCTCAGCTATAAAATTAGGTTGTAGACTGCCAATGAGTGGGATATCGAGGTCCGAATCTCAGTCGGATGTACTGATGAAGTTTTTTTCCAAAATGGTTTTCCCCTCTCGCTCCACTCAAATGCGGGTATATTTCCCATAACTATAACCTTACTCAACCCTAAAACCAAAACCATTTATATAATTAGTGCATTAGTGTATAAACCGACCGGGTGGTAAGGCACAATTCTAAATAAAATAAACCACTTTTTCTACGGTAATTCCTTTCATGAATTAATTTCTTTGGTTTCGTCAACGCTTGGAAATACACTCGTACTTCCTATTAACTACATCAAGTATAGGCATTCTAAATTTCGCAGTGAAAATTCTTATTAAGTTAATAAAAAGAGTTAGATTCTTTACAAAGTATGTTTCAAACTTCTATATTACAAGGCTGGTAAGTGTTCAAAAGAATTCTTAAATAAAACTGACAATTTTGTTGGACATGGTTATTGAACCCGTGACCTTTGGAGTAGTGCAACAATGATTGCTCTTTCTAGCCATTGAGCTTTTGCAATGTTAATGATAATATTCTAATCATGTTTGTGAATGGTACATAATCCTTATATAGTAAATTTATTTTAAAATTATTATTTACATGTTTATTTGTTGTATTTTCCAACCTCTAATAAAATATTTTTGTTAAATGATATACGTAAAAGATGTTTAGATTATTATTGTTGGTATCGTTTAAAGTGACTCACCAGTAAATATTTACACAATTTCATATAGCTCCATACAGACCTGAACATTGCGCCAAACGACAAATAGAATAACTAACCCAATATCAAACAGAACGGAGAATGGACATTAATTTCGCCTAACTAAACAACGAGCGGAACGGGTTTATGTTGTTCCCTAAGTTTCTTAAAATAACTATAGAAGCTGCAGCGGCGTATATTTATATTCATTATTCGTTAGCCGCGAAGAAAAAACGAAGAATATCAAGAATATAGGGTCAAACACATTTATATACACAAAGAAATGCAGGAAATGTTGGCAGTTTAGTAAGCGAATTAAAGTTTCAAGCTGTAAGTGGACATTACAAAAATTTCACAAAGATGACACCTTCTGATTTTAGGTATTTACTAAACAGAATTGGTAAAAAATATATATAGAAAAACAGGATAATGCACTAAGAAAAGCAATTTAAGCTCAAGATGTATTAACCCTCTACTTAGCAACAGGAGAGTCATACAGCAGTCTTCAATAATTATTTAGAATCTCAAAACAGTCCATAAGCATCATCATCCCAGAGGTTTGTCAGGCACTCGCAGATGTTTTGTAACGGGCTAACCAATTTAGGCCTGTACTGACCAAAATTTCTGCACTTAATCATTGGTAAAGAACACATATTATTCCCTGATATAAATCCAAGTCTATTAATGTATAGATCTCAATTTGTTACATACCATGTCTCGGATATTTCATGGAATGAGACCTGCACTCTCCCTTACCGTTCTCATAGCTCTGCACTTTACCGGTCCAAGCATCGACAACGAGTGGAGGCAATGCGGGGCCAGTTCGTCGTTTGGGCCTACGTCATATATCCCATGTAGAGGGATCCCCCCCCCCCTCCTTCTTTCCTTCCCATGATTCTTTGCGTTCATCCACTATAAAACTCCATAGCTAGCTGGGTCAAAATACGATTACAATTACTCCTCACCTTCAGGATAGTCGACACTCTCAGAAGTTCTCTCTTCAACTCAACTTCACGCAACCTGTGATCACGATGTTTACGCCGAAGGACCGACCGGACTACCGAAAGTAATATGAAGTTTGATTAATCGTTCAAGTCCGTGGGGAGTAGGCAGCTCTATGTCCAGGCCCGAGTCTTAGGTTGTTTTTTTTTGTATAAGTTGTTAAGAGGATTAGCTTCTCTCATTATTAATGTTCATTGTTCTTTAGCTTAGTTTTCTATGACTTAGTTCACTTACGTGATGTCATTTAGTACTTCTCATTTTTTCTGCTTGGTACTTAGGACTGGCAGTTTAAATGGAAATGATTCCCACACCTTAGCCCGTATGACAATTTTGTAGTTTACGAGGCAGTTAGTCGGGAAAGGGGTTGTTCAGATTGTTCGTGGTCTAATGGCAATGCCTTGTTAGGTATATTAATCTTGTATAGTTCACCAGTTTCGGTGCTCAACTTGTGGGTCATTTCTGCCCGTCTGGCATGGCTCAAGTTATATTTTATATTTAATTTGTGTTGTTCACCTGTTTTGGTGATCAACTTGTGGGCCATTTCTGCCCTTCTGGCATGGCTCATGTTATATTTTATATTTAATTTGTGTTGTTCACCTGTTTTGGTGATAAACTTGTGGGTCATTTCTGCCCTTCTGGCATAGACCAGTTGGCCGTGCGCCAGCTCATGACAAAGTAAGGCTGAGAACACTGAATTAGAACTTACCCTGTGCTATCAATTGATGTATATTCTCGGCCGATCCATCTATGTCTGTAACCGACAGCCAACAGATTGGAACTTGCATAACTTAACCTGTCTGTCTAATTAGTGGGCGCTTCACACCATATTCACGCTTAGAGAGTATTAGTCATTTAACAATCGGTGTGGCTAATTAACATGGACAAGTCTAAGGACTGTTTCATTGTATATTGGTTTGGGTTCTGAAGATGTTTTATGTACCTATCTCAGCCTTTTGTTACATTAAACTGATTTGTTAAAATGCACTCATTTCTCTTCCTTTCAAGTGTTTCCTATCATATTTATTTACATCGTTAGCAATAATTGAATCTGGTGTTAACTAGAGCAACGGTTCAGTTTCAAAGGACAATATCAAAGTAAGTACAATTTTTTTAAATCATAAACAAAAATTTAAAAAGTCAAAAACTAAACATGGAACACATTTGTTGTAAAAAAAATTTATATATTATTCTGTATCAAAACACTCGAAGTACATCAAAACAAAAATACAACACAAGATGTTTCCTTCATGAAAATATATATAAATAAACATGAACCTACATCTTACATTTCTTTGTATCTTTTGCTATTTACCCTATAAATAGAATTGGAAGTATCTGGAGTATTTGGGAAAAAGCTTGAGTAGTACTGGCCTATTGAAGAAGACTGAGGAGTTGTTGTAGTAGCGGGAGGTGAGGTCTGACCAGAGGTTACAGATAAAGGTATATTGGAATTTGAAGGTTTCGGATGGGAAGAATTTGAATTGGGATTGTAATTGTAATGATATGGTTGTGGTTGGTGGATTTGAATGAGAAAGGGTTTGTGAAGGACTCTGTATAGGAGGGAGTTGTTGATTGTTAATGGTGGACCAGCCTATATCGGCTTTTGCTGTACAATACTGCTCACATCAGCACTATAGCCTTGTAATTTCTTAGCTACTAACTTTCCAATTATGTCATGTTCGCTTTCTTTATTTCGCGATAGAGATGATGACATCGATGCTGATGCTTTTAACATACTGAAAGACTTATCCAACCTTCCATCAGTAATTCTTTTTATATATTTCCAAGGTGGACGTTTTGAGGGTGGTGGCATTTGGTCCAAATTTTCTACTGAGGGTGTTGGCATTTGGTTTCTATTTTCTGCCGAATCCTGCAAAACTGTATCTGCTGGTGGTACTTCTCTTTCTTCAGATGAGTCAGAATTGTCGTTCCCCAATACTAAAAATAAACCATACATATTATTTGTGGCCGTTTGCTATGCTAAATTCTTTATTAACATAATTTATCATGACTGACAGTATTTAAAAACTTTTAGAGATTAAAACTCTTTTCTTTAGTAGATTTTATTGCTATGTCCTTTTTGTTTTTAATATTTTCAATAACAACATTTCTTGTAAATTAGCCCTTGATCATTTAGCCTATGTATTCATGTCCCTTCTTGGTCCTCTCGCAATCCAAAATGGTTTTCTCTCAATTAGTTAACTCTACAAAGTCAGATTTATATAATAGGTCATTGTATACATAGTACAAATTATCTATTAATTTTGACTTTACTTTTATCACAAAAGAATCTGAGTCAAACTCAGGAAGCTATAAATTGAGGAGTTATCTCATAATTAATTTACTCAGTAGGCCTACATGTTCTACCTCAAACAATTTAAATGTACATATTTTTGCTTGCTGTTTATTTTTATTAATGATGTAATTTAAAGAAAATCATGTGTGGTATTTAACATGCACTTTCTGAATCGAATGATTATACCAGCACACGACTTATTGACTAACTTATATCTAGAACAAACACAAAAATCCAGCCCTGGTAGTTAATTTATCACTGTTAAAGTATACCAAAGCCGATAGTGGCCCCATGTCACCAATGATACACCTAATTTCATAGCTGAGGGAACTGCATGTCTTATGGAGAAAAGATTTATCTTCGCTCTCTCTCTGTTACCGGTTGCCAAATTTTCTAGCTTTCGGTTGTTGGAATGTGAGGGGGGAGGGTTTACTTGGAAATCCCTCATTGTAAACAATGCGGCATGGGGTGGTTGGGGGGTTCAATTGACAGGCAAAAGCATTTCCTATCGGTGTACAGCCTTTTCTAGAAACATTAACTCTTTCCACAATCGTAATTTTTTCAAGATTGAAGTTTATTAACGTTTCTCTATTCCCTCCGTAATTATGCTTAAAATATTTTATGTATAAAGCTTTTTTCCTCATAATTAATATACAAACAAATATATTACAACATGCATTTTATAATAAATGCTATAAATTACATTCTTACTTGTTCTTAATCAGGTAACGGTACCACTCCTAGATCAGCATCACTATCATCATCTTCAGAGCTAGAGGAGCTGTCCTTCAAATTTATCACGACACTGTCATGCAGTTTTTCTATAAGCCCGTCTACGTCCCACATTGTTGCTTCAACTTCCATTACATGATGAACATGATTTCGCCAGTGTTCTTTTGTGATATTTCTCACTCCTTCTTCTAGTAGGCGATGAACATCATTAAGTTTAAATGTATTGTTTTCTTGAGCAACAAATATTTTAATTTGACTCCAAATTCCTTCGATGGGATTAAGCTCACAGTGATAAGGTGGCAGTCGTAGAACTTCATGTCCAGCACTTTTAGCGATCTCGTCAATAATATATTTACGCTCATAATTGCCTCGTACTTTGTCCAAAATCTCTACAAGCTCCATCTTATTCATGGTTTCTTCCCAAGAAATACCTTTACTGGTGAGCCAGGATTGAATAATAATCTTGGTACTACTCTTGGTTGGAATGCTCTCTTTGATCGTAGAATGAATGGATGCATTGTCTAGAACTATGACACTGTTTGATGGTATATTTGGAAGCAGCTTCTCTCTGAAATATTTTTCATACATTTTTCCATCCATTTCATCGTGATAGTCATCATCTTTTTTCCCATGAAAAATAAGCTCTGCACCTGGTATAAAACCATTTTCATTACCTGCGTGGACGAGAATGACGCGCCCGCCCTTTCCAGAGGGAAGCTTATTTCCTGTAGTTAGGCCTTCTCGCCTTGCTTGTGAGGATGATGCAATTGTTGTGTCCATCCACGATTTTGAAGTTGTGTGTCCGGAATTGCACCAGGTTTCGTCTGTGAAAACAATATTCCTGTTGCTCTCTCTGTGCTTCTTAATAGCTCTTAAGTAGCGATGTCGCCACGCAATAATATCATCTCTGTCTAGAAGCAAAGAGTTACGCTTCCGTCGAATGAATTTAAAGCCAATATCTATAAGAAACCTCTGAAGTGTCGTGAATGAAAAATTAGGAAGGTCGCTATCAGTATCAATTAAAGCTTTAATTTTCTTTAGGGTAGGTAATTCATTGTTACGGTAAAGTGAATGTACCTTTCTGCGAATTGCTGCTTGAGTAAAACTATCATATTTATCCAAACGCTTCATTTGAGTAGAGTTATTTCTTTTGATTGGTGTCAATAACTTTCCCTTAGTTTTGAATTCTTGTTTAATAGAGATTACTAACTTATAAGACACACCTGTAGCTTCTGCAGTTGCCATTGCCGCTTGAGTTACTGAACAAGTTCCGTCTTTACGAAAATAGGTGTAGACTCTTAACACCATTGCCCTTTCTTTACTACTTAATATTTTCCTCTTGGAATGTAATTGTTTGTAACAAGCCGGAGATTCCATAATGTTTGTTATATCTTAATTGTTAACAATACACTATTATTCAAATAAATATATTAATATGCACATACAACTATAGTTCCACAACCTTACGGTAAAAATACAAAACACGCAATCAACACATACAGATACACACCAAACCTTAACGTGATCAATAACACATATTATTCTACACAGAGTACTTATAAAATATGAGTGTTTATTTAGTCAATGTTTTTGAGCTAGCTATTAGGAACACGAGACTCAGACTACTGTAACTTTACGACTGTGTTGGAGGAAGAAGCACCAAGTATTGACAACAACGACAGCCCAGCATTGCCAAATTTGATATACATTCAAGGAAGACTGATCACGGAAAACAAAAGAATGACAACGCTGTTGCTCAATAGTAAGCATGCAGTTCCCTCAGCAATGAAATTAGGTGTAAATGTTTCTGTTTTGCCAAGAATGGAATCCGGGACTCTTAACTAAGTACACACACACACACACACACACTACCGACTGAGCTAAGGTGTCGAACTTTTAATTATGTAAATGCCTATATATGTTTATTATTGTTCTTGATTTAAAAAAAATTATGTTACAAGTTTTGTGACTGTTGGCCTGATCTGATTATAAACAAGGAAATTGAAATTGAATTTAAATTATCTTTTTTATTATTATGTGGCTACTTATTTATAGCCCACAGTTATTGTATTATTATTAATACTATTATTATACCTTATTACGATTTTAATAGCCTTATTACTATCATCATAATCATCATCAATATTTAGCTACTATTGTTTTTTTTTATTTTATTATATGTGTTTGTATGGTACTTAAGTACTTTTAAGTGCTGGCCTGTTATAGGTCTCACGACTGTTTGCCAGCACTAAAATGAATTAAATTGAAATTATTATTATTATTATTTTCTAATGTAATACCTTTGCCTTCCATATTAATTAATAGAATGGTCACCGGTCAGTATTAGCCTAGAAATCAAGTTTATACAAAGCCAGAATTGCGACCCACGGATTACAATATTTGATGTTTGATAAGGAGTGACCTCTATATAAGCTAGATACCGACGTCTTCAGGCTACATTTTCAAGCTGTTGTATGCCAGTGATCTCCATTCTATACTGAATGGGCATAAACTCACTCCTTGCAACGGACAAAATCGTAACGCTAAAGTTTGTCACCTGCTTGTTGGTGAAGGGACAGATTTAACGGTTTATTTCAATGTTATTGTGCAAAAACGTGTTTCTGGTGAGTAAATGTATTATTGTTTGAAAATAGTGTAGTCTTATCGGCTACCCCACTTAGCTGAAGACACATTTACATTAAAGCATATACAATTCAGTTTTAAAGATAATAGGTATCGTACAAATACGAATATAATCTTTAATATATTAAAATATTTAGCTATCGCCCATGTTTATATTCTGCCAAGGCTAAAGTATAATTAAAATTGGTTATTAGTTTATATGTTGATTTCAGAAACAATATTATATTTAAAGTTCGCTAGCTAAAATGAAAAATGGATAGCTTAAAATGTATTTACATTTGTTTGAATGACAAACTTTGTGTATTTAGTTTCACATTCTAATTACCATTTAGGTTATAGGTTTGTAGTAAGTAGTACTATATTACCATCTTTTTCCAGTTGGCGCTTAGCTAGTATAACCTATTGCTTTCAGAAGCCAAATTATATTTAATGTTCGATGACTATAATGAACTAAGGTAGCTTAAAGCTTGATTACATGTATTTGAATAGCAAACTTTGTGTGCCTAATAGTTTTACATTAAAACTATCATTTAGGTGATAGGACTTGTAGGAGGTATTACTATATTGAAATATATTTAATGTTGGCTCTCAGATTGTATATTGATTTCAGAAATCATCTTATATTTAACGTTCGATAACTATAATGAAATAAGATCGCTAAAAACCCGATTACTTTTTTTCGAATGACTAACTTTGTGTAGAAGTTCAAAAGCTCATTTGGGGCTACGTAAATTGGGTCCCAAGAGTTGTGCCCCTTTTCACCAATACGTAAAATGGGTTCCACTACTTTGAAATGGATACTTAAAATGGGTCCCAATATTTTGAAACGGATTAGTAGAATGGGTCTACGTGCCACACCTGGCTGTAGTTATAAAAGTATTACTATACTTGCTAAATCTTAGCATAATCTATGCTTATAATTCTGTTCCAAATTCATATAGTGCCTTTTTGTTTGAGATGTTGACAGTTAAACAATGCAGAGATTTTATTTTACGTTGTTGGCCTACATAACATCAAAGTTCAATTACACAGTACAGAGCAGTCTGATACAATGAAAGTTATGGCAAGTCAAAAGAATAAGATGATGTTTATATTTCATGGTTATTAGTTTAAATATCACAAGCTTCTGAAGGATGGACTTCAACGTTGGACTTGCGCTGGTAACAAAAGTTACAACATCTAGGACTAGAAAAAGAATATAAAATAAATTCATAGACCAGCTAATTTTTAAAATAATTTTTTGGGCTTCCTTTACTGAATTCAGAACAAGTCAGCGAAGGTTTCATCGAAAACTTGATGTCTGCTCTACCCACAGAGGAGGAAGTGTTTAATGTATGACTCGAGTAGTCCAGTTACTTTATTCATCTTAAGAACTATCTAGTAGTACGTCATTTCCGCCTTTTTTTTTACTCTTGTGCATGGCGTCAGTGAGGTTACAACGTAGCCTACGTTATTCTGTACCATTTAATAATGTTATACTCTACATAATTAAATATTAACACATTTAAGTTAGTTCGTACGGTTTATAATACTAAGCCTTAACAGAAAGTTCTATTATTTACCGACTACATATTCGATACCCACATTTCACCAAAGGCAGTATTTCCTCCCACTATTTGGGCTGAATTCACAGCAACACCTAATGGCAATGCCAACAGTTGTGAATCATTTGATTCAATACTGAATGCCACGTTGTTGTTTTTTTTTAACAAATACCCTATTAACATCCTTGGCAGCTGTTACTAATGCAGTAGCGTAGCTTGGAAAGTGGGGCGAGGGGGGCACTTTTGGTCTACTGCAACAAAAATAAAAGGTTTTTTTCTGCCGAGGTAGTATAAGACGTCAAACAAAATTTGGTAATTTACTGCTAAAATAAATAACATTTAAATATTTAATAAAAAATTCCCTATCACACTATAATTCAAATTTTTAGAAATAAAACAATAATACTCAATTTTGATTTCTTAAATGGATGTATATAATATCTTTCTAAGCTGCGCGGAAACCCTGCCCCACCCCCCTCCCTGGCTATGTCACTGCGTGCAGGATGAATCTATTTCTCCGCAAACTAACATTTTAGTGTTCTCTATAAAGTAATGTATTCATCCCGATTATTTTTTTATTATTTAATCATTATTTATTATTAACATATTTCTTATTATTATATTAGTCTAACTCAAGATGAATTGAACAAAAGAGAGTTGTGCTGCTTTTATAAAAAACAATTTAAAATGTGGTACAAAACTCAAGCCTTTAAAAGGATTTTTAACTGAAAACAGTGATGAACTACTTAACTATTCAATTGCCTATGCCAAAGAAATTTGTGATGATCTTGGGATAGCCATGGAGCCTCAACGTATATATAAAAATACAAAACTCATGGCTGGCGAAGAGTAGCGAGATGTTGATTTGACATACGAAACTGAGTTTAGGAAAGAAATATTTTCTTTGCTGAACAAAGTGAGCCAATAAATTACTTTCAGATTTCTATAGATTCATGTTCTTCCTGAGAAATATGCCTTCTTCTCTCCATAGAATTTTTTGAATGACAAATAAGAGTGTCAACTAAATAATGATTAAGATGACTTTAATAAGGAACAGTTCTTCATTGAAAGAGAAAACTTCAAATTGTATTGCTGTTGCTTCTACGCAAGACTAAACAGAAACGTGAAAGAAAGGTCCCCTATACATTTTGCAATTTATTCAAAAAACAGTCTTGAGAACTCAGTTACAAATATTGTAATACTACTACGAATTTTCATTTAATAGAAATAAAACAAAAATCATAGAATGCTGAAATTAAATTGCTCACTTCAGAAATACACATGGTCTCTTAATATTTTTTTCCCCCTATACGTCATTTTGGCTTTTTGTCGAGGGATGTTGTTTATTGAGAGGGGTGGAAAACTCAGGGATCACCCCGAGAGCAACAAAATCCAGCTACGCCCCTTTACTAATGGGTTTGAGGAACATTTTCTGAGACCAGCACCACCCAAACAAACGATACTGAATTGGATGAAAATGTTCAGAATGACTGGTTCAGTAATTAATCATAATCAAGGACGATCTGGAAGGCCATAAAGCACCAGAACAAATGAAAATGTTGGTCATGTTTTGGCCAAAGTTCTCCAATCTCCAAATAAAACATATGGAGTATGTCTAAGAATTATCTATAGAATATACCAGTGTCTACCGTATGATTAAGGATATTGGCACGTACTCCTATCGCATACAGGTGCTTCATGATTTGAGGCCTCTGGATTTCCGTGTTCGCTTGCATTTCTGTGGACGTGTATTGGCGAACCTTTATAAGGACTCACATTACGTTGATGATTGGTGGTGGACTGAACAATGCCATGTTCTCCTAAGTGTACATACAAACAGGCTGGGTAAAGCCTGACGAGTACGTGAAAAGACAATTTCATTATGATAAGGTAACAGTGTGGGTGGCAGTTTCCAGCCATGGTGTTATTGGCTCCTATTTCATTCAAGATGAAAATGTTAACACAACAACCGTAACTGCTTAAGTATACAGAGAGCAATCATCGACAAATTTCATGCAGATTTACATACATTTTGTGATATGAATAATCTGGATTTTGAGAAGCAAGTTTTTCAGCAGGATGGAGCCACCCTACACATAGGCCATGTAAACAGAGCACTGTTAGAGGAACTGTTTCCACATCGACTTGTGTCACGGGGGACCGACTTTCCTTATCCACCTAGAAGTACAGCCCACACTTTATGCGATGTGTTTCTGTGGATAATCTTGAAATAAAACTGTTTCACAGCTATTCCAAGAAATCTGCAACAGCCTCGCAAGAACATTGGATCAGTGATCAGTGATGTAACACTCGTACAGTGCACTAACATGGTTACCCAAGTAATTGATCACATATAATTTGTTGTTCGCAATGAAGGAGGACATGTAGAATATGTAATCATTCGATAAAGAGAACCCAACTGGTAATTCGGTTAGCTTTTTTTTTTTTCACCAACCTGTATATTATGTAACATTGTTATTTATCTTCATTTTATGGTAATATTTTTAAAAATCTACTAGTTTGTTTTTATTGTGAAATACAATCAGTGAATTGTGGGCAAATTAAATAAATTTGGAAGGAAACCAGTGAAGCAATTTGAATATATCTGATTATAGTGACAATGAAAACTCTGCAACTGTGATTGAAAGTGGCATTTTAAGTGCAGTTGAAGGTGATAGGCTTAAGAGTGCCAGATACGTTACTTCAAATTGAACAGTTCAATAACAGAACCAAACTCAAGTATTTCTAAAGATATATCAGAAGGAATCTTAATAAAGAAGGTATTGTTGTTTTCCAAAAGGAATGTAATGAATATGGATTTTCGGGTCCTCAAGTAGCCGATGGGCATATAATTATTACGAAAATGGAAAATTTAGCTCATGTAATTAATATTGATGTAGTATGTAATAGTTGTTTTGAAGGAAAACTTTTGAAAGTGGTCATTGTAGATGCTTGGGCTATGTTTTTGAGCAATTATATTATGCATACAATTCAAAAACAGAGTTCTTAAACTCCAAAAAAGTACAATCTTCTCCTTATGAAGTAAACCTTAGGTTTGTGTATGTAATATATTTCATAAGTAAAGGACATGCCAGATGAGAAATACTATGTGTAATATTAGATTTGCCCCCACCCCACACAAAATTTTCTAGGCTGCAGGAATATATTAGTATTGCTCTAAGTAAGTTTCTAAATAATCTACATAGAAAGTTGACACTGAAGCTATTTTGAAGAATGAGGAAGGTAAGGAGATCGCAGCTGCCTTGACAACTTGGCAGAAGCGTAGGCATTCTTCTTTATATGGCGTAGTGTCAGCAACAAGTGTTGATACTTGCAAAGTCATCGACGTTGCTTGTTTTACTAAATACTTTGACATTTGCTAAGGAAAAAAGAAAGTTAGACATATCTGTAAGTCAAATTTTGAAGATTCCAGTGGTGCTATGGAGTCAGCAGGAGCCATTGAAATCCACCAAATATCTGAGGCGAGACTTGGTGTGAGATATATACAACGTATATTGGTTATGGGGATTCGATGGCTTTTAAAAAGAATGGTAGACGTAAATCCTTATGGACGCATGGACATAATGAAACTTGAATGTGTTGGACACATACAAAAGTGAGCGGGAACTCGATTGCAAGGTTTTGTCAAACAACTGAAGGGGCAGAAGCTTTCAGATAGCAGGTCATTAATGTGGCTGTGGTCGATTGACTGACAAAGTAATAGATCAGCTGCAGGATTATTATGGAAGAGCTATCAGAATAAATCAGTAGAACGAGGCTAAAATGTTCAGAGGTGTCTGGGCGCCATGCTTCCATAGACTCTCTCTAGACAGTAATTATCAGCATAGGTTGTACCTGGCAGGTAAAATGGGCTGTTGTGGGTATAATTTATCAAAAAGATTCCCTGCCAGAACCTGTCATAATGGCAATAAAGCCCATATACAGAGACCAAGCCAACCCTAAACTTCTGAAAAAATGTTTGCGTGGTAGGACCCAAAATTCAAATGAAAGCTTCAACAGCGTTATTTGTTAAAGGCTTCAAAAAACAGTATTTGTAGGCATTGATACTTCTTGATTGGGGGTTTTGGATGCTATCATCACTATCAATGTAGATAGTTAGGGTAAAGGGAAATTTTTGAAGGAGTTGGATATCACTATAGGTATGAACACACAGTACATACTTCATTGCTTTGACTAACGTCATGTAAGAAAAGTAGAGTTTGACCATGAAGAAAATCACGAAGGAAGTTCATCTAAGTAACAAACAAAAGAAGGTTATAAGATATAAAAAGAGCCTAGGATGACTCTGATGATCCCGAGTATGCACTAACAGCGAGGCGAAAGAAAATAGTTGCTGTACATTGTAATAGTGAACTTTAATTATTGCTGTTTCTCAAAATTATACTTTTTAAGATATAGGTACACTTTACCGAAGATTGTTTTTGTTATTGTCCTGATACGTGGGGCTAAAAAATAATGAAATATATATATTGTCTTGTTTATTCTGAGTTTTACATTTCTTGATAGTAGGCAAGATGTTACAACTTACTTACTCTCTGAGTAATAACATGAGTTTCCAGACTGTATTGTTTTTTTAGAGTTGATCATTTTACCTTTCTCAAAAGTATAGACAATCTCTGGGAAAATCGGCATATAACAACTGAAAAAAAAATAGATTTTAATGGGTCCGACATTGGACGTTCTCGGCCGTTCTCCTCGGTTTTATTGTGACCAAGTTAATTGAGTACCTTTAGATTAAAACGTTCAGAGAAATTAAGCCTAAAACTCCCAAACATTAATTTTGTCGAAAACGGTGCTACTCTGACCACAGCCTTACTCAATTCAACACGACAATAAACTCATATCCAAACATAATTGATTCATTATGTGATTATGGCAATCCTCAAATAATAAAACTACATAAATATTTCATGGCCATCTATATTCTTGTTAGCCTACAGTTTGGACCAAAATTAATACCGAAGCAGATACTAGTAATTATTATTAGTTTTGCCATTATTCTGAAACCTTGTAATTGAATAAAATGATTTCATTACCGGTATTATTCAATTTAACTCGCATATAATTATATAACAAAACAATTATTTTTTGAAAATAATATAAAATAGTAAAGTTTTACAGAGCTCATCTGTGACTGGGAATTTCTTCAGAAACATAGGCTACAGAGTAGCAGTTCTTAGCCTGTGGTCCCCGGACTTCCGGGGGGACTGCGATGTCCTCTCAGGGGGTCCGCGAAGTTTTGAAGAAATGTTCTGATTTTTGCAGTTAAAATAGAAGAAACGGATTAAAGAAAGCAAGAAAAAAAAGGAAACATAGAACAAAATCTTAATTTCTCTTGCTTGTTTGTGTAAAATTGGTTTTTTATAAATTACCGCCTCCATTAAAAACAAAAATAAAAATCTGTTGTGAAAATAACTTTTTGATAGAAAATAACTGTTTAATATCTCTGCACATGGTGAAATATGCGAGTGAATGACGCTAAGTGGCTGAGAGAAAGCACATTACATTTATTGCTACTGCGCAGACAGTCAGAAGACACGAGAAGAGAGACTTCGATTTAAGACCTGGTGGTCTAGTTTTAGGGTGTCAGACTTCTGTGCTAGGGGTCCAGGGTTCAATCCTCGGTCCCAGCACAGATTTATCTGATTTCCAAACCCTTCGTTCACCTCTGACAAGACGTGTATTAATCACAACATGTGAATGTGTGGAATGCCAGGCCTCCACCGTGGTTCGAATGCCACGTTAAACTGTAGGTCCTCCATTTCATCTCACAATCACACTACCATTACACATTAGCGTAAGTGTGTACAACCCAAACGGTTAGTAAGACGCGATGATGATGATGATGATGATGATGATAATAATAATAATAATAATAATAATAATAATAATAATAATAATAATAAGAGAGCCTCGGAATCAGTCAATGTCAGTGGGAGTGAGTGTTCGGATGGACTTCACGATCGTGTTTATTCTTCGATTTCTGCTATTAAAACTGTTTGGTTATTGTAGGGTAAAGGGACTTTTCGATATTATCATAGTGAATTTCGTAATAATACATTTTGGCTTAGCCTCAGAATGGATTGCTGGTTGAATTTTAAACATAAAAGAACTGATGATGTTGATGAGGTTGCATCCTGTTCAAAGGTAATGAAGCTTCTTCTAGTCATCTAAAAAAGTGTCACTGCTATAGGAAATAATATCTGTCAATTGGCTTCACGTGCACAGGTCCTGAAGAAAAACAACTACCACAGTGTGTTGTTATTATTATTGTTATTATTATTTTTATTATTACCGCGTCTTACTACCCGTTTGGGTTGTACACACGCTAATGTGTAATGATAGAATGATTGTGAGATAAAATGGAGAACCTACAGTTTAACGTGGAATCCGAACCATGGTGGAGGCCTGGCACACAGTGTGTGTTGTTTTACGATATATGGTCCAACGAGGCCATGGAACCGTCAAAATGGCGAAGACATCTCGATATTAAACATAAAAATAAATGCCCCAAAGAGAGTTGGTTTGTTTTAAAGTAAGGAGCATGAGATCCGGGAAACTAAGAACTGTAATAAAGAATGCAACTGTTTGTAACAATGGAAATGCAGAAAGGGCCTCATTTGAAGTTTCTCAACTATAGCAAAAACTGGAAAATCACACATAATAGTGAAATAATTTATATTACCTGCTAAAAAAAATACTGTATCTACATTGATCAACGAGAAAGCTGCTAAGGACTTTTCCTAAATACTTTTATTAAATGGCACAGTCAAGAAGCAAATAAACGATTTTTCAGCTAATATCAAAGAACAATAATTAGAAAGAACTCGCATATCCCGCTACTTTGCACTGCAATTGGAAGAGCGCACAGACATAACAAACAAAGCGTTCTTACTGTATGCTACGTTAGTTATGAACACGAGAGAAATTAATGTTTTCGAACCCATACTGTTCATCTCCTCGTTGGTACACACTACAGCTAAAGAAGTATTTAACAGCCTAAACGAGTTTATAACATCTCATGACATGGATTGGTTAAAATGCGTTGGAATTAGCACGGATGGGGCACGAGTAATGTCTGGAAAGCTTATTGGAAAGCATGATTAAGGAAATCATACTGTTGGTGACTTGGTAATCCTGTTGCAAACATAGGGAATTTTTAGTTGCTATGAAGATATCAGAACAATTAAAGAAGACCTTAAACGAATCAGTCAACATCGTCAATTCGTAAAAAAAAAACTTAATTCAAGATCTTTTGAACAGATTTGCAAAGATATGGATGGTGAACAGTGCCAACTTTGCTACGCTGTGAAGTTCGATAGCTATCAGGAGGTAATGTTTTGGCTCATCATGGGTAATTGAGCGAGCGAGCAAGATTTTTTTCTGATTATTTAAACTAGCATGTCTATCAGATATCTTCAGCCATTTAATATGCTCAACATAAATCTTTAAGGAAAAAGGTTACAGGTTTTCATGTTGAAGACAAAATCGAAGCAATAATCAAAATTTTTGAATTTTGGCACTATCGCCTATCGAACCGAAACTATGAGACATTTCCAAACCTCACAAATTTTCTTGGTTACACCGAAAAAGAGTTGTCTGAGGATGACACATCACTTTTCGCACGACATTTGAAAGATTTGCATCATAGTTCCCGTGAATATTTTCCTGTTCATGATGCAAGAAAAAACTGGATTGAGGCTCCATTTTCAGTAAATGTGTATGAACCAGAAAGGCTCACAGCACCAGAGGAAGACAAACTCATAGAAATATCCATGGATGGTGATCTGAAATTTCAGTTCATGGAATAGTTCCTTCCCCATTTATGGGCTCATCTACAAGCAGGTTTTCCAGAACTATCGAAGAGAGCTATGAAAGTATTGATGCCTTTCGTAAATACATACTTGTGTGAAAATTATTATCTGCTCTCGTTTAGAGATTGGGCTCTAAATTGTTCTAATACAATTTTGATACATAATACATTATTATTATATTATATATTTGTAAATCACGTCTTACCACCCCTTTGGGCTAGCCGCAAATTATTTACACTATTAGAGTGTGGATTAAAAAGGTAAAATTTAGATATACCTGCACTTGTGAGAAAGGAAAGTGGGAGATCATCTATATAAAAAGAAAACTCCATTACCAGTTTACCCAACCGTGATTAAAACCTTGACCGCCCCCTCCAGTAATTCAGTATAGTGCGTGAATGACGCGTTTGTGGTTAGACCATGCTACCACCGATTCGGTCACTAATGTCTATGGTGGCCCATCCTATTATGATGTTATTTGCCACCCTACCTTGTATTTCCCTATTTTTTTTCTACTTTTGTGAACAATTTCTAATTTAATTTCGTGTGAAATCTTCGAAGTTCATCAGCTGATTCCCAACCTGACTAATGACAATGTTTACATATATTAAATAAAATAAAAGGACGGAAGGAACAACGTAAAACATTGTTTTAAATAATTTAAATAAGGAATTTTGATTTAAGGAAGTTACCTTTTATTAAGCATATTAATTATCCTTTTAAGAAGTGTGATTGACTCTTGTATTAGTTTTCACTGTCGCCCATGTTTGTTTTAACGCATGCGCAGTGCTAACAAACAAGGGAGGAGCGAGTTTTTGGTTGT
Organism: Timema californicum; assembly: GCA_902141385.1. Taxonomy (NCBI): domain Eukaryota; kingdom Metazoa; phylum Arthropoda; class Insecta; order Phasmatodea; family Timematidae; genus Timema; species Timema californicum. The sequence continues at coordinate 23,866 of CABFOW010005342.1, read as the reverse complement.
AGAAGAAGAAAGGAATAAAAACGAGCGCGATTTTTAATTTTGA
>CABFOW010005342.1:0-23143 GCA_902141385.1 Timema californicum | reverse complement strand
TTTCAACAATACTGTGCTATACCTTGTAAATTTAGAATTATAATTAACCGGAATTCCATAGGTAGGATTTGGATGTGGACAAAAGGGAAACAACAATAAATTCACAAAAGTGCCAACAATGGTTATTTCATACATTCATTTTTATTTGTAGCCTAAATTATATTTTTCTTCAACAATCAATTTTTTTTATCTATATTGGTCATGGTTTTTTAAGCTTTAAGTTCACCTAGAGGTCCCGAGGTTGAGAGTCGTCGTGCCACTGAGTGGATAGCCGAGGTAAAGTTTTTTTACTATTATTTTTCCCCTAGATACTAGGGGTGGCGCCCAACAAAACACAAGTATATAGGTAAAGAGAATACACACATTTCTCTTACACTGTTTGGAATTTAACCAGAGGAAATATATTATTTTTCCGGTTAAAGGTTATATATTATTATATATATTTTATTAGTAATGTAAAAAATTATTATTTCATTACACTATATAATTACATTTTCAAACTCATATGGTGTAATATTTAGGTCTATTCAAGGTAATTTTTTTAATCTTTTTTGTCAGTTGGAAAAAGTTATTAAAAATAGTTATATATTCAAATATATATCTTCCCATTATAATTTTGGGATGCATATTTATTCAACTCGTCAACGTAACATGACATTATGTTTGTGATATTGAAGAGTCCGAAATATTGCATATAATTTTAACTATAACTTAAAACAAATGAAGTAGAACTAAAATATAAACAACCGAAGTTATGTCAAATGTATAAGACTAGATTTTTAAGACCAAGCTTATGATTTGATATTCAAAAGGTCTACCAATTACACACATTTAAAGTGATCCTAAAACTCACAATTGGAGATAATTACAGAAATAATAGCTTCGATCCATTGAATACATCCTTCGCCTGGCACAAAGTACGTTTCTGGTTGCGCCACCGTAAGCTGGCCGGGGTGTGCCAGGCATTTAAACCCGACCTACCTCGCCGTGTCTTGAAGGACGCCATAGTTGGGTAGGGCATGGGCAAAGCACCAAAACAGGACCAACAGAGTTGGCTAGTAATTATGGAAATGTTAGTTGGAACTGGTTCCGCCCACAGCACTGCGATAACTAGCTACGTGATTTTAAAAAGCCGCCATTTGTATACTGCATGATACTTAAGACTATTATACGAGACTTCTTCTATGAATCTTATATATTATTTTATATTATTTTTCTACTATTGTGTGTGAATCTTAGATTTAGTGCTTGATTTCAATTACTTAATCAAGTCAGAGTGACAAGAATTGATGAGAAGGACTTAATTTGGTTACGGATTATAATTCAACTATTAGTCGATTTATTTTAGTTGATGGTATTGATTTTTTTTTTCATTAAAATCACTTTATTTCTTTTAATAAAGTCATATACATAATATCTATGTTAAATTAGGTTGGTTGGCGTTATTTGAACAAACATAGGGGAAATTAGTTTAAATACCCTTAAACCCATTTTGGTCCAAATCTATAGAAATTATTTATTTACACATTTTGTTTTCATACTTTATGTAACGTACTAACTCAATAACATGAATGGTGTGAAAGCGTAATCAGACATAAATAATATAACTAGACTAAATTACTTTTTTCCTTGCTCCAAAAACATGAGTTCTCGATTTTCTGAACTAAACATTTCATTAATTGTTGGGGCAGAGGGAGCCATTGTCTTCTCTGCCCCCCTCCCCATCCTCCCCACTACTAGTAGAATTACAAATATCTGGAGAATATAGATCATTGGCAGGGCCTATAAGCAATGACCAGCAAACATTATCAATTAATATTTTAGTAGATCTGGCCCAGATTATGTAGTCAACACAAGCATTATAATGATGCATGGCAGCTATGACACCCTAAAAGAAGATTGTGTGTGTCATAAATAGTTTTTGTTCTGTTTATGTAATTTTTGGGAAACTGTCCATAACTTACAACTAGCAACCTAACAAGTTGAACTTCTCATTGTAGAGAAGGGAGGGAGCGCTTAGGTCCCAAGAGGTGTTCAAAGATAGGTAATTTAAAGACATATATATGTGAGGCCCACTCTAAGCCTACTAAGCAGGCAGAAGAGTCTTACAATAAAAACTTTTTAAATCAAGCTTTTAACACAATTTAAGTGGCGTATAGCCCGAGCGGGTAGTAAGACACGGTATCCTCCTTGGTGGCGTAGTTGGATAATGCGCTAGATTCATGTTGAGCTAGGCTGCTGAGGATGGAGAGAGTGAGGTTCGAATCTCGGTTGGGTGGACTGGGGGAGGGGGTTCCTAAATAATTTTCCATTCTCCCTCAACGCAAATGTATGTTGACTTCCTCTAAATTCAACCTTCTCAATTCCTAACCCACTAGCGTAATTAGTACTTAAACGTATAACCCGAACGGGTAGTAAGACGTGATGCTAAATAAAAAAAAAGTAGGGCATGGTGCTGAAAAAAACTCAATTTAAAGCTTCATGTCTGCAATAGACAAGATTGCCAGTGACTTCTAACGATGCATGTGATGTATATTTCACAGAGCCCCATGGATTGCAGGGGCGTAGTTCGGAGGCGTTCCCCTGGACCAATCTTAGGTTCCTTTAGGTGCAACCAGGTTAGAGCAGGCCTGACACTTGACAGTCACGCTCCGTTCTTTACATCGGGCGCACATCCACACTAGAATACAGAAACTAGTGTTTTACTAAAAAAAACACAACATATTATACTGACAATTATTTCACAAAAATTGTTTGAGTGACAAAAAAAACTTATTTTACTTCCTTCAGACTTCTATAGAAGTTAATTTTCTAACCACTGGGTACTTTTAATTTTGCGAACAACTGCAAACACACACAAAAAAGTGATATTTTATCGATAAAAATTCATCCAAAAAAGTCATTAAATTCTTTTAAACTGTGATGTAAGCCACCATCTGTGATCTTACCAGCTACTCGGAGACTCGCTACCGAGCATTTTGTGACAAGGGGCGAACATTGCACCGTATTAAGCCAAGAAGCGAGCATTGTGAAATATTGTAGCCGGGACCGAACATTGCGCATTGTTGTGACAAGAAGCGAGCATTGTGAAATATTGTACCCTTGGGCGAGCATTGTACCGCATAGTACTCGGGAGTGACTTGAACCCGGGAACGAGCATTGCTCTATATTGTACCTGGGGTCAAGCATTGTTTCATATTGTGCCACCAGTAGCGAGCATTCTCCAGAGAAACGCCAATGACGTCAGAGGTGTCACTGCACTCCGCTAGGGGCGCGTCCTTCAAGGAGATCACACGTTACTCACCAGCCAGTAGGGCCCGATGCTACCTCCGGAGTGAGTACCATCTAACCATTACCAATTAATGAATGACCATAAGAGTAAAAGTTGTAGTTTTATTTTTATTAGAGTAGGATAAGGAGGGTGAATGATTCAAATACAGGTCAACAGCGATACCACCTGATCCAAGGGAGGTGAGGTATTAAATATAATAAAGTGCACCAGTATGCGCATGCAGTGAGAATGACATTGCAATAGGGCGAGAGGGATTCTACTTGCGGTGGCTCATGGGGAAAATCCAAAGATTTTATGATTTTTTCTAAAAATCGAATCGATCTCGAAGTAATTTAAAGATTTAATAAAATAATGGTCGGGGTTGTAGGCGTTATGAAATTTATAAGACTCCACTAAGCCGCTATCTTGGCTTTAGGTTTTATTAATAATACTTGTACATGAGGATTGGAGAAGGGAGGGGGGTTTGAACCCCCAAATCCTACTCTATCTTTGATAATCCCTGTTGTTTACCAGTCAGAATCAATTCTGGCCCCCGGGGCTGGATGGTAACTAGCTACAGCATGTCATGTTTCTAATACATTGCTATGCTAGCCTTGTTAGAGCCACTGCGACTAGCTAGTGACCCCGGGGTCAGCCAATTATGGCACTTGACCCATCGACCCAAGGCCCGGCTCGACCCTCTGACACGCGGGTCCAGGGATAACACCTACAAAGTGCTTCCACCTCGTATAGCTCTTGTACGAGAGCTGTTGAATACATCTACTATGAGCGTAGACAGTGGAGGTATCTGAAGGGGGCTAAGACCCCCTAGGATTTTATGGAGCCCCCTAGAGGGTGCATATACAAGTATAAAAGCTTTTATTGACTAGTATAGTAAAATATTTCTACCTAGAAAAAATTAATTTTCAACTTGGATGACTTGAAGCAAACAAATTTAAATATATTAACATCATAATTTGAGCTATGGTCACAGAAATAGAAAAACACTCATCAGCAAAGACGGCCACAGAATGCTGTAGATACCATTACTGGATGTAGCGAAGTCCTTTTCCCAAATATTCGTGTATTATTTAGGATCTTGGCAACTCTTCCGGTGACAACAACTTCTGCAGAGCGGTCCTTTTCTATATTGAAACGCGTGAAGACCTATCTACAAAACTGCATGGGACAGGCTTACCGCACATTGGACACAGCGCAGGCGCAGTATAGGAATAAATCAGTCATGCCTATGTCTAGTTGTAGTAATGGTAAAGTTTTCCTTTGTCCTCTGCACCTTCATCATGTAGTTTCTCCCACAAAGTGTAATATTGCGATGGAACATCTCGTACTGTTAGTTCAAGCTAACCCATTGTACGATACAAGCAATCCAGACTACATGAGGACTAAACTGAGATATTAGCTATGGGAAAAGATTGTTACCGAAATGAATTACTTAAAAGATAAAATGTTTCCTGGCAGCCACATTATCAACTTCTTTTATTAACAAAGTACAGTAAAACTAAATTACTAAATTCGGAGTATAACTCTGAATCAAAATCTAGTTGAAGTTCGTCTTCTTTACGTGCTGTGTCAACAACTTGAGGACTGGTTTCAATATACGGTGCCTTGCCGAAATATCTTCCTGTGCTATACCTACCCTGCGTGCAATGTACGGTGGGCCCTAGCATTGATGTCATTATATTGGAAACCAGTAGACATTAAAAAATATATAAACTTTTATGCCTAGGAAAATAAAGCTGTAAAGTGTTTCTCTTCCATGGACAAAGAATATTCTTTTACCATTTAATATATTTTTAATGTATTGGGATGAATACACATTTAAGAGTATATAATTTTAAAATGTGCCCCCTTCTTCCCCGAAAGTATTTTCTGGCTACGTGCCTGATTACGAGGACCATGATCTAGCGTCATCCTTCTAACACAAGTGAAATGTTACTGATTGACCAGCTCTGAACTGACAGGAATAATACTTATAGACCCACGCCACCGAGTAGAAAATGAACCAGAGTGAAATCTCCAACTTAGCTAAAAAGAATTAACTGTAATGATCAGCTATAAAATAGATGAAATAATAGCGTGTTTATATTACAGTCAGCAGGACCACTGAGTAGAAACTGAGCTAGAATGGAGCACTCTAACTGAACTGGCACAAGTGAACTGTACTACTTAACTAGGAGCTGATAGGAATAGTGTGTGTAGAGCTAACATGACCACTGAACAGACATTAGCTAGAGTTCACTCTCGCTAGTTAAGATAGAGTTCTCGCTCTAGTTTATTGTCTGCTTAGTGGGATCATGGTTCTAAGCACATTATTCCAGTCAGCACAGAGCTAGCCTCTACGGCTCACTTATATTGGTTAAGTTGGAGTGATTGTTCTAGCTAATATTGGTTAAGTTGGAGTGATTTGTTTTAGCTAATATTGGTTAAGTTGGAGTGATTGTTTTAGCTAATATTGGTTAAGTTGGAGTGATTGTTTTAGCTAATATTTTGCTCGATGACATGCTAGCTCTCTACTACTGATATTTTATAGCTGATTGATACAGTTCGTTTTGTTAGGTGGGTTGAAATAATCGCCAGATAGTTCATCTTAGTGACATTCTGGATCGACACACAAACTAATCCTGTCAGCTCAATGCAGACCAGTACTTTTCATATGTGCTACAGTAGCCCCGTGGTTTATTTGGTGCTGATCTGACAGCTCACAGATGACTTCTGACAGTCAACATTTAGATATATACCTAAATTTTGACTGTCAGAAGTGACAGCTGCTAAATACATGTTTTTGCAGATTATAAGGATTGGCGTAGGGATACATAACTTGGTCTGGTAACTTTTCAAAGCCATCAGCTGTCAGCTGTGATCTGTCAGTCAGCACCAAAGAAGTCATGGGGCTACTGTAGAAGGATGGAATGCTTAGTCTGGCTCATGATTATTTTGGTGAAATACTTGTTCTTAGAAAAAGTGTTTCTCTTCACAAAGGCAGAGCTCACTAAACAATTGTTTTGTTTGTGTTCATTTTCAAGTTTTATTTTATTTGTTTAGTTTGTATAACATTATAGTATAAATGTATGATTTTAACTAATGGGCGACCTGGTGGTCTAGGGGTAAGGTGTCAGACTTCTATGCTGGTATCCGAGGTTCAATCCTCGGTCCCGGCAAAGATTTATCTGATTACCAAACCCTTCCTTCACCTCTGACAAGACATCCTGTGAATGTGGGGAATGCCAGGCCTCCACCGTGGTTCGGATTCCACGTTAAACTGTAGGTCCTTCATTTCATCTCACAATCACCCTACCATTGCACATTAGCGTAAGTGCGTACAACCCGAACGGGTATTAAGACGCGGTGCTAATAATAATAATAATAATTTAACTAATGAAGTTAAAATATATATTTTTTATTTTATTGAAGATTCTAAAACAAACACACTACACTTTTTAAGAATTTTACAAACAACGTTCAATCAAAACAGCTTTTAGTATAACATTAATTTTGAATTTGGCTTTTTTCTCCTGGTGGCCGAAATATTATTTTTTATTTGAAAAAATACAATTTATATTTGCCTTTGGATTTCGTCAAAATTAGTTTTCTCTGTCTAGGACTGCAACATGGCTATTTAAATCACATGTCTCGTGGGAGCTTCTCGATGCTAATCCATATTTGAGCTGTGTTTCTCTTATCTTTCTTGCGCAAGAGTATAAATATGATCTAGATCGCAAAACATCGTAGCGGCTGAATTAGGGGCTTATTTTGGTGTTTTATGAGGTCCGTTTTCAAGTTGGTGATTTTGTTGCTTTTCTCATTAAAATGTGGATGGAAGAATTGTTTATTTAACTTTTGATTTTTGAGAATAAAGACTGCTAAATTCTTTAGGAATAATCACTTGAAATCTTTTTACTATCACAGTCAATGTTCAAGTGTTTTTTTCTCGGTAATTTTAGAAATATGATTAATTTAAATTTTTCACTTTTTGTCTTTTTTCCAGATATTATTTTGAAATCTCTGTTCAAAAGGATTTTTATTACTATCTCCTTATTTGATTGTAGCTTAGTCTTGTATGACGACATGTTTAGAACGGTGTTATCATTAATGTTACACCCTCTTCGTATCTGAGGAAAACCAAAGTAATCATAAAATAATGTAAACAGATATGACAATAAAACAGTTTTTAGATGTTTATCTTTATTACCTTACAATTATTGTAAGATTAATAAAATTAAACATTAAAAATGGAAATATTCCATAGAAAATAGGTATGTATTGTAGCTATACGAAATATTAAATAAATAATCGCTTAAATTAACACGTTTATAAATTACCTTATTTATGATCAAGATGATATTATATCTGTTAAATTCATATTATAAGAAAGGTTTTGAAAATTTTGAGATCTTCAGAAAAAACTTTTTGTAGGCTCAACAATAAGTAGTAATTTACCAATTTTAAGAAATAAAATTAAACCATTATTAAATTAGATAGTGTCGTTAGTGTAACAGGTTATTTAATTTATTTGAGGAGTCACTGTATGTAAATTGATATATATTGATGTTAATTTTGTCAAAAGATGTGGAATTGTAATAAGATAAGGAAGATAAATTTAGTGTATTAATCTTCTTTATTATGGTCCAAATGGGTTTTAATTATGACGGCGGGAGAGCCGGAATTATTTGAATGGGGATTATTTTTGTGTATGACGTGTTGAGGTATTTTTCTAATTGTGTTGATGAGTAACTGTAAATAGATATTTGTTTTGCTCATTAAAATATTATTGTTGTTGTTCAGAATGGCTGTTTGAATGTGTAAATTTTTAGCTATGTTCATTTTGAGACCTTTAGAAGAGGATTGCAAAAGTTGCATACAGTTATTGATGGGTGTGAGTTGATGACATGAAATATTTGAAGTTCGGTGAATTTAGATTTGCATCTATTGTATTTAAAATCACTAATATGTTCAGCATATTGAGTTAAAAATTCCTTCTGGTTTTGTCGATGTATATGTCTTCACATTCAAATGTCAATGTGTAGTCCTAGACACCACTTTTGTTAAATTGGTGCTTATAGTTGAGATTAAATTTGTTAAAATAGTTTTTAATATGTTGTTGGCTCCTATTGAAATTCTAATGTTGTGTTTTTTCACAAGTTTTGCGATTCTCTAGGATTATTTGCCCGAATAACTAAATTTGATCCATTTTGATTGGGTATTGTTAGTTGGAAGATTTGTGAGTTTAGATTTCTTGATAGTTTGAGATTTTTGTTTTTGGAAAATTTTTGTACATTCATGATTGGAAATAGACGTTGGGTGTTGTTGTTTGTTTAATTATATTATAAAGTTCTTCTTAGGGAGTGAGGTATAAATTATGTTATAAATAAGGTTATTGATTGTTGAAAATTTGTGATATAAAGGATGGTTGGAATCATTGTGAACTATGCAATCAGTTTGGGCGGGTTTTCTATAAATTTTATATTCAAATTTGCCGTTTTCATTATTCATTATATTTAAGTCCATGTGATTAATGCTATTATTTCATTCATGTTCAATAAATTTAAAGATAAAACCAATACCTACAAAACAACATATTATAATGTAGTAAAATTTTATCAAGCTTGCCCGCGATTTTTTTATTTTTATTTAATATCCGAAACCATTTTACCGATGGGGCTAAAACTTGGTTCTATGGTGTTCATAAGGTACCCCCGAGTGGTTGTTGAATTAAACATCTAGCCCTAAATTTAAGGGTAGTTTACTGAAGGGCAAAAAGATACAAAATATATTTTCTCAAAATCTGCTCTAACGATTTTGATTAAAATTTAATAAATGTTTCAAACAAAATTTCAATTCTCATCTACCCGTGAAAACTACTTTTAGGGTATTTTATACAAGCAGACATATCTAAGTTTGATCACATCACCGCAACTATTTGAAATATGAAATTACTTATCATTCTAAAGTTGTACCACTATTAAAAATAAAATATTGTATTTAAAATGTATTTTTATAAAACTATTATTTCCTAAGCTATAAACAAATATAAATATCTACATTTTTACTAAGGTCTTTTAAATGTGAAATCAATTATTATGTTTCTTTGTGAACAAAGATGTTCCTCTTTCCTCAATATTTCAGTAACAGTGTTGAATATTTCATGTATGATCTTTGGTGGAGTGTTTCTGAAACAATATGTATTATTTTGTTTCACAAATCTTACTAATTTTTAATAAGGTGTCTATTTTAAGATGAATGAGAGGTGAAGTCTGTGCGGTGCACCGTGTTTACATTTTGCATGCTTACGTCAGATTACTTAAGTTAGTTGGCTGGTTTTAGTGGTTTTTAAACCTTTTACTGTCATTATATAGATAGATCAATGTGAGTATATTTCCTTTCAATTAGGTGACACTTATAATAATGTACGAAAAAATACTACAAAGTATTTTTTTTTCAGCTTTTCACAAAGAAAGTGACACTGATGACTTGCGTGGTGAGCTTTCTTGGCTATGAACAATTTTATCTTCAATTGTCTTAACCAATAACCGTGTTCCCAAAGCTTATAGGCATTCCCTTATATTTTTAGTTATCTTTGGTCTATGAGAATTTCCTTTGGCTAAGGAGAATATACTGGAATCTTGGTAGGAAGGTAAGTTTATGAATCATAATATATAATAAGTACACTTTTGTTCTAAATATTTGAAAAATAAAACTATTATTGTTATCATATAATAGGTTAAATATTATCCTAAGTGGTTGTTGAAGATCATCTGATTTGTTGAATGAACATATAAAAGTAGTTTAATATATTTTGTAAGGTGTTCTTGTTATATTTAAAGCTTCCATGCACTTTCAGTTGCCAATTCATAAATGTTAACAAATGCCATTTTGAATAACTCGGAACTAATTGAAATAAATAATGTACAGGATTTGCGTGTTATTATAGTTTTCTTATATCTAGTTGTTAATAATTTTAATGTAAATCATTAACAAACCTAGTGAAAAATCTTGCTGTATACATCTAAAACCTTAGTCATGGTAATAAATACTTTTTTTAGTTTATGAATTAAAATGTGTGTATAATGTTTGACCATCTAGAAGCCTCTATATACATATATATAATTTAACCTTACATCGGTAAAGAAAATAATATAAATTATGAACTACCGGCATTTAAAAGTTAATAACATGAATATTAAAACCGCTTATACAATTCATTATTTGCACCGCGTCTTACTACCCGTTCGGGTTATACGCACTTACGCTAATGTGTAATGGTAGGGTGATTGTGAGATGAATCAGTTTAACGTGGAATCCGAACCACGGTGGAGGCCTGGCATTCCCCACATTCACAAGTTGTGATTAATACATGTCTTGTCAGGGGTGAAGGAAGGGTTTGGCATCTGTGTCGGGCCGAGAATTGAACCCCAGACCCTCAGCACAGAAGTCTGACACCTTACCCCTAAGACACCAGGTCACCCCCGATACAGTTAAATAACAAACTTTTTATTTACAAAGTTTTACACAGATCAAAATTAAAATTTAGATTTTAGGCCTTAATGTGGTTAATGACACTCAATAACTATGTATTAATATTCCTTATAATTCATCAAACACTTATTATAGACAATTGCTATTTAACAACCTAATTTCCAATTTATTTTTAATTTTTTATATTTTTCCACCACTTGAACTAGACATTATAGTTGTAGGTATAGGCCTACATTTTTGATAGACCGGGCACATAGTCATAATAATTTAATAATATGTGTAGCTGACAGAAAATATTCATAGACTACAATAAGAAGCATGAAAACTGCATAGTGCGAACATGCCATTCATACGGTCATTTTATGTAAGACTTTCAGAAACAATATTAGTCTAGAAACGTTAGTGGGTTTTTTAAAAGCCAGGTGACCTGGTGGTCTAGGGGTAAGGTGTCAGACTTCTGTGCTGGGGTTCGAGGTTCAATCCTCGGTCCTGGCACAGATTTATCAGATTACCAAACCCTTCCTTCACCTCTGACAAGACATCTTGTGAATGTGTGGAATGCCAGGCCTCCACCTTGGTTCGGATTCCACGTTAAACAGTAGGTCCTCCATTTCATCTCACAATCACCCTACCATTACACATTAGCGTAAGTGCGTATAACCCGAACGGGTAGTAAGACGCGGTGCTAATAATAATAATAATAAGTTTAAAAGCCACACATTAATAGCCCCTGTAGTCATGTTAGTGAAAGATTTAAGAGTATACTTTTTGTCCAAACTCGTGGATGAATTTAAAATATTTATATTTACACACACACACACACACACAGCTATTCTTGAACCAAATATGTACAGTACAAATTTGCGCTAGTGTGCCAGGGATTAGGATGGTTAAATTTAAAGGACGTGTGTCTACATTTGTGCAAAGAAAGAGTGGAAAATAATTTTAAAATACACCCTCAGTACACCTGACAGGGATTCGAACCCTTATCTCCCTGTCATTTTAAGTTTAGTCTACCACGAGAGTTATACTTTAGACCAGGTGGCCACTGAAGCAGGTGTGTATGTTATTATAGCCCTAAAAGGTCCCCTAAAAGTCCAAATTGGAAAGTATAAACATATATATTTACTTCGAAACATTGTATGCCTCAAATATACCCCACCCCCTCAACACTCCCACTAAACCCCCATCATGTAGATTTCTAGGTATACGACCAGTTGACCACTAATAAAACGTAGAAATATAAATATCGCCTCCTCAGTCCTCCAGGTGTGAAAATTTATATTGAGCACTTCTTAAATAAAGATATACCCAGTAGTGGGAGTACCGGGTGGGTGGGAATTCATGGTGGAGGGAAAGGTGGAGCATTTCCTCCTAAAAATAATATTTTCATCCTGAAATAAATTTCTTCCGCTCTTGACTTATTTGGGGTTGAAAAAAAAATGTGAGAAATAGCAAATTGTTTTTTAAATGTTTAGGAAGTGGAAGGTGTGTTCTATACACCAGTATGTTGTGTTTTCTCTGTTATCGGCCACATGGGGGACTGGAGTGTTTTAGGGGAAACACATGGCCTCACGTCTGGCTCCACATACCACTCACATACACACACACGCCTCCGAATCAAATATTCCACTGCGACTGACCAACACGAAGAGCTCACTCTATTTTAGTCGAAACAAAAACGCTAGCCTTCTATTATCTAAAACATATCTCCACTTCTGGCCACAAATGTTTATTTGAGTAAAACGGTAAGCTTAGTTCACAGAATTTAAACTAGCACTAGTGTAGGGGAATGTGTGTTTAGAAAGTAGACACAATATTGCTAAAAACCAAAGGGCCATGGAAAGCTAACTTTTCTATAAATTTGACATAATATATCGTTATATTTTTATAGCAATATGTATCGTGGTGGGGGTTAAGAGGCTGAATTGTGTGTATTCTCCAGGCGAAACCTTACAGTTAAAGACGAAAATATTTTACTCCTTTTTCTGATTCGTTTCATTCCATTACAATTTGTATGTGGCCCACCTCGGTGGCATGGTTAGCTAACGCACTAGATTTGTGTTGAGTTAGACTGCTGAGGACGGGGAGATCTAGGTTCGAATCTCTGTCGGGTGAACTGGGGTGGTTTTCTCTGAGTTGTTTTGCACTCTCCCTCCACGCAAATGCGGGTTCACTTCCTCTAAATTTAACCTTCACAATTCCTTACCCATTAGCGTAATTAGTAGTTAAGTGTATAGCCCGAAAGGGTAGTAAGACGTGTTTCTAAAAAAATGGATGTGCTAAAAACAGTTTGTTACTTGAAATGTTCACATAACTAGTGTTGCAATAATTTAAAGAAAGAAAGCTTCTTGTAGCTATTTGGACTGGTCCTCCTATAGATTTTTTTTTTAATTTGACTATCCCTAGAAACTATTTAAAGAGGTCTTTGCTTAGTAATGTTTGTAAAAATTAGATTATTACTATAGAAGCTATTTTAAGTGGTCTTTAGCCTCCACTTTTTGAAAATTAGATGCCTCTTTAAGCTATATGGAGACGTCCTCCCTTGTAAATCTTTTGAAAGTTATATGCATTAAGAAGCAATTTATAGTGGGCTTGATCTAGCAAATTTTGGAAAATTGGATGATCACAGAAGTTATTTTAATAATGTTGCTTTTCTCTGGAAGGTATTTGAACTGATCCTTGGCTGGAAATTTGTATAAAACTGGATATCTTTAGAAGCTATTTGAGATTTGATACAAGGCCATTTGTCAGCTTAATTTTAGGGAATATCAGAAAGAGTGAAATAAATCTGGATAGGGGAAATTTTATTCTAGAAGAGAGGGTGAGTTTATTTCGGTCAGTAAGAGGAGAACACAAATTATTTTCAGAGGTAGAAATTCCCCTTACCCTTTGTTACTCCACCACTGCTCGACTTAGGTTGGTACATTTTTTCAAACTTTTTGGTCACTTTTACAAACAAAAGCAGTGTTCGCAAATTATTACGTAACTGAACATTGAAATGTTACGCACATGATACAATACTAAATTTGAAATTGAAATTGATTCACTACCCGACTATCTTCACGTGCCAACTTTAATCTCAGTACAAAAATAATACTCTTTGTAAAACTTCTGAATACTTCGAAACAAAAGACAAGCTACGTATGTAGCCTAAGATCTCACACGTCCATTGGCACGTTAAGTCAAAAGTCCCGAGTTCAATTCCTTTGTCCAAGTTTCATTTTTCAACTAATTTAAATTAATTTAATTGTGGTATCCTCCATAAGAACAGTGCCGCTATTACAATTGTTTGTAGCCTGTGTGTTGATTTTCATTCACTCATATAAGGCTACGTCTCTATCTTAAAAACTATGTCACAAAGTAGAACTCTTAACTTGACTGATTTAACTATGGCCCTATCTTTTTACTGCAACATAGGGGAACCAACTGATTGTGCTATGGCCCTATCTTGTAATCTACACCAAAGTGTAATCAAATAAGAGTACCCAATTTTCAAGATTAATTGAGCATACGTACTAGCATTTGAAAAAAAAAATGGACACAAAATTCATGTATGTGATAGTTGAGAGTTGCAAAAATATTCATAATTTGATAAATGTCGGAAAAACAAAAGAAAGAACTTTTGATCAGAGAACAACTTGACAAAATATCATTATATGTATTCACAAAATATTAAAAATAAGAGCTTCAGAGCTGGTTGTTGGCTACATGAACGTATGTAATAAGATCTAGTAAGTTGTTTGGTTATTTGATTCTCAAGTAGGTCAGATTTTTTTTTGCGTATGATGTATCCTCGATGACGTCAGGTCAAGTGGCGCCATCGAGGAAACTTGGCCCGCAAAGGAATTAAAATACCGCCATAAAACTATGCTAGGAGCCACTGTGTGAAACACACGTTCCATTATGTCTCTTGACCACTATAGCTCGTTTATACGATGAGGCTTAGGTTGTTTTACCGATTAGATTTTTTTTATCATACGCTGCAGTGACACCCTAATTTAAATTTGTGTGTTCACACGATATGGTCGGTGACCCTATAAGGTAACATGACCTATTAGGTCAATTTTGACATTATATTTTGTCAACGGAAACCTAACAACTTGTTCAAACGACGAGGTTTTTCTACCGTATAGGTTTTTAACAAACTAGATGGTCATTTAATGCAGTGTTCACACGGTGGTTTTTTTACCTATAGGTTTTCTTTATCGAGTGAGGTGTCAGTCAGCACCAAAGAAGCCGTGGGCTTACTGTAGGTACCCCTCCGCACCGCGATTTGGCAAAGCTGTAGAGCCGCCCGAACACATTCAAGGCTCCCCCGAGGAACCAGCTCCTGGCTTTCGCTACAATTACAACCACGCGGTAAAGATTGATCACTGGAATGTTTGTCATTTGATGTTTTTTATAATGAAGCTAAAGAAGCACACATAAGTTGATGGTTTCAAACTAATAGTAGCTATGGTCGAATAATATAGGGTGTTAAGCTGAAAAAGTAAAATGTTCTGTTTAGAAAAATGTTGTATTTTATATTCTTTAACTTTGATCATAATTTTTTTACCTATTTAAATTGAACTAGTGCACTCAATGTATTAAAAAATTTAAAGTTTCCTCTTCAGTTTAACTTTTACTAAGTAAGGCTTTTAACACAAGAAACATTATCAAAATTAATGAGTTACAATAAAGAAATAGCGGCGTTTCCAGTTCTCTTTTCACACTCAATTATCGAATACAGCGCTTGGTGGTTGACTGTGTCACCAACATGAGGTATTTTGTAGAATATATAATATGTCGATACCTCAATATCTCTATCACTGACTTTACGAGTAAATCCCCTGGTATTCAATCATCCAAGATTTGTATCGGAAAATTGATATATCTTCATCTATACGACTTCTTGGAACTGTTCATATACTGCCTACCTGTGTATCGGGACCGTATTACAATTAACAGTTGAAGTATCGCGTCCTTGACGTCTTGATTAGCACCAATCGCCATGTAATTAGTGGCCAGTAGGCCGGGTATCAATTAGCGGCGACTATAGCGCAAGATGAACCCCTTGTGGACCTATGGTACCAGGCGCTGTGACCAACCACCTTGTGCTAGAAAGCGCGGCTTTTGGTTTCTAGTTCAGAATAACAAGGGTCCTGCCTACTTGAAGGGAGATATTCTCACACTACCGTATTTATTGAGTTAGGTCTTATGATGGTTCTGAAGCTTCAAAACCCCTAAAACAATCCTCCATTATCTTAGGTTGTTCTGTTGTAAACGTGCCAAAAATATTACTTTATTTATTGTATATTTCTTAATACGGTATTTCCTTTGATTTTGGAACTGAGGCATTTCACGTGAAACGTCCTTTAAAATGAAATAATTTCAAATTTTCGTGATTTTTAAAAAATTAATAAAACATAAAATGAAAGGTCTATATACAAACCTTTGGGACATGCCTTACCGACCTTTCTCCTCCAATTTGACGTGACTCATATTTTGAAATAACAAACAATATCTTATAGCGCGGGATTTGTGCAAGTCTGCAACGCGTCCCATTACCCCGATAGGTGGACCCCTTAAGATGGCATGGCTGTTTAAGAGTAATAAATAATCAAGAAACGAACAAAATTGATCCACATCGATGGGCAAGTGAGCAAATACAATCAATCACATTTAGTTTGGTTTGCCAGTGGTGGGGGAGTCAGGTTTCGAATCCTGGCCATTTGTACTAAATTTGTTTATTCCTTCATCATTTCCTACTCGTTTACCATGCAAACCTGATGCATTTTCTCTCAACGCTACCTTTCTCCTCACCATCTCAATAGTGTGAATATGCGTATCTCCCAAAAGGAGACCAATACGTTTAATACCAGGGAGAGGGGGGGGGGATTAATTGAGGGAGTGAAATAGTTAAAGATAAAAGCCAAAAACCCTCGCACACTTTGTGGACTAATTGATTCCTCCCCAATGGCGACAAAGTAGTAAAGTTCTCATGACATTTGTTTTTGTATTGTTATTGGTATTATCTTTATAATCAGGAGCTGTGCGCTTTTTAAACCGACGCACTTGACTATATACTGGCCTAATCTGTGGTCTGGTTGTGAAATGGTCTCCTCCAGGGAGATGAGACCATGGAATGTTGGAAGGGTGAGAGGGAGGATGGGCTCAATCAAGCCCATGGGAGAGAATCTCTCTCTCTCTCGGTCTGTCTGCAGTCATCACTCCCCCGGTGGGGCACTGTGCAAGACAGGCTCATGTCCATGTAAGCCCTGGTATGAGTTACTACACAGCTAAGATGAGTAATCCACCCCTTCTTGAATGTATGGCAACAAGGGTACTCAATGCTAGAAAGCCCCATTTGACCAACCTACTTTATATACCTAGCATAGGTATGTTCGTTGATAACAGGCTAATGACTATCTTGTTGATTGATGAGAACAATTCACAGGATAACCAGAGTCGATAGCTGCATGGTCACTCTTGTGTTGGACTAGACTGCCGATGACAGGGAAATAGGGGTTCGAATCCCGGTCAAGTGTATTGAGGCTGGTATCTCCAAAATGGTTTTTCACTCGCCTTCCACGTAAATACGAGTACAATTCCTTTAAAATTCAACCGTCCTCATCACTAGCTCATTAGCGTAATTAGTACATAAGCGTATAGCCTGGACTGGTGTAGGACGCGGTGCAAAAATAATAATCACAGGATAGTTCAAACAAGCTCTACCTTATACTACCTACTTTGGTAACAACCCCCATTACGCGACTGGATGGAAGGGTAGTATTGGGGTGAACCATCCCGCTTCTTACCCCTTGTATCAAGACTTGAGTTGCGCCCCAGAGGGTAGTGTGTTAGACGGCGCCAGTCATGTTGTACGTGGGTCCTTGTAGCTCGTAGCCTCTCACCCCACCAGTAGCTCCGGGAGAGTTGTTGGTACGAGGTAGATCAGTGGCTCAGTCTTTTGCCGTGTGCCGACCAGCGAACGTTGGTACCGACGTGAACGTGTGCGTCCAGAGGGACACCGTGCCACTCAGCCATGTACGGGCTCACGAGCTTGCCCAGGCCCAGGAACTACCACCGTGAGTAAACTCTCCTGATATGATTGTCCTAGTTTGACTACAACAATCAGTAAGCCAGACACACGGGTGATGTTTTAGTACTTAATTCAGTAGATAAACCTGCACGTACCAATAAATAATCAGTGAAGTAGTTACTACAAATTACGCATATTCACATGGACATTTGTTTTCATCCTCGTTTTGTAAATAATTAATGTTATCAAGGGCGCGTAGAAAGTAAATTTGTCTAGAGTGGGGTTAGGGGAGCACTAGAAAGTAGACCTAATATGAAGATAATGTTTTAAATGTAACTATGGAGGCTGTCTTAAAATTTTAAACGTAGGCCGCCTATCAAATTAAACGTGTTCATTGAATATTAAATCCAAGGTTTTAATAAAAAATTACATTCTTGATATATATATATATTTGAGATATTTAACGTGCAATTTATGAACCGACTGGTTATATAAGAATAAGGGAATTTTTATGTGCGAAAGGGCCTTCCCATTTTACCGGGAAAGGTATTTTCACATGCCTTTCAGGGCTCTTTTACATGCCACAATCGACACGGGACCGACGGCTTTACTTCCCCTTCGAAGGAAGTTGTGCTACGGACTTGTATCGCTCAAGAAAAATCCTTCAAACCCGGTTGTCTTTGAACCAACAAATATCGAGTCCTGAGATTGCTGTGGTCGACTAATATATTACAAAACGCCATGGCGTCAGTCCCCAATCAAGTCATACTAATGAAGTATCCACCCTCTGTTGGTAAAGATAGTGCCAACCTCTGTGGATAGAGGGTGTCATGTGGTCAGCGCAATGAGAACTCCAATCTTTAATCTTGGTTTTCTAGACCACCCCCGTTAATTTTTCATTCAAGTAGCTTTTTGTTTGTTCTCATGAGGCGGAGTTTACCCCATTCCAGACCAACTGTTTCACAAATAATATGGATGCACTGGGGATCGAACCCGGAACCCCTCAATATGGAACTAGGAATTATAAAAACTAAACCGCAGAAGTGGTCAATAAATATCAACTACCCACCTTGGTGGCGTAGTTAGCTAACACGTTAGTTTCGTGTTGATCTAGACTGCCAAGGATGGGGAGATCGAGGTTCGAATCTCGCTCGGGTGAACTGGGGGTGGTCTTCCTTAAATGGTTTTCTCCTCTCCTTCCACGCAAGTGCGGGTTCACTTCCTCTATATTCAACCATTCCGATTTTTAGCTCATTAATGTAATTATTAGTACTTAAGCGTGTAACCCGAACGAGTAGTAAGGCGTGGTGCTAAATAAAATAAAATAAACCAAACACAACATAATACAATACTTAACCAAAGTTTTTGTTTTTTAATGTTGAATAGTAACTTATACTAAGAGAAAAAAGTCATCTACTTTTCTAGGAAAATTATTATAGATAACTTTATTGACGTAATGTAATGAGTAAACAATTCTATTTTAATTAATATTCACATATTATATTAACAATAAATTAAGTTATTCAAATATTAAGAAGGTCGGTCGAACAACTTATAAACTTGAACTCGAAGGTGAGAGGGTCCTAACATAATTTGTAGGTGAAACAAATGACAGGCCCATTTTCAATCAGTGGACCAGCTCAATACACATGTACACAACATTTATCCTCTTTTAGTAGTTGTTATATTATTAATGAAATTATTCTTGAATATTTTGTTAGAAGTTAATAGTACTCTTGATTTCACAGTTGTTAATAACCCAAAACCCACAACAGTGGCCTCGTCGTCTAAGGCGTTAATCTCGCTTGGGATGTATTACTATGTATGAAATAGTGTTTTGAGTACAAATCCCGATTAAATACATTGAAAGAAGTTTTTTACATGTGAATGATTTTCTCATTCTCCTCTACTAATGCGGGTTCATTTCCACTTAAATACACTCCTCACGAAAAAACAAAACTAAATTGTTTACACTTACGTGGATCCCCCACCTTGAAGGCTCCCTAAATTCTAAGAAAAGGGGAGGGGGGCGTCAAAATGTCCAAATACCTCCTCCCCCCATCACCATCATCCCTATTTTGACTTTCACATTTTAGAAAAATATTTTGAGAGATTTTGAAACAATCTGGTGTTGTTCTTTTATTTATGAATACTTCCATAAAATACATATACAGTGGTTAAACAATTCCTTCAAACGTTTTTCAGAACAGAAATATTTCGCTTTACTTATGTATTAAAAACAAAAATATCACTGTTTAATTTGCTATTGTAAGATGCGCATGCGCATGGGTCTGTACCTAAACATCACTAAAACCTGTGGCCTGCACTACTACAAAATTATGCTAAAATTTCGATGGCAGGAACTATTTTTTAGCGCCACGTCTTATTATTACCAATTCGGGTTATACGCTTATGTACAGTACTAATTATGCTAATGGTTTTTAGGGATAGGAAGGTTATAATTAAAGGAAGTGTACCCACGTTTGCGTGGAGGAATAGTGAAAAAAACCTTTAGGGAAAACCACCCTCAGCACATCCAATCGAGATTTGAACCTCGATCCCCCCGTCATCGGCAGTCTAATCTACTGCGAGAGTGACGCCAAATAGACCATGCGTCCAACGAGGCGGGTGACAGGTATTTGGTTTTAGATCAAAGTCACCATGATAGTTGTCACGGTAACAGTTGACTTGTACTGAATTAAGTAGGTAAATATCAACCATATCTATGGGTGCGAGGAATATGACATTGATCTCGTCTAGTTTGGTTTTTCCAGTGACTGAGAGGCCAGGGCCCGGATCTCATCCGGGAGCGATGGAGGTGGGGCTGGTATTGAGCATTTTGGCTTCAAATGAATACTTGTGCATCTACTCCTAGTTACCCTTCTTCTCCCTGTACTTTGTCGCTAATACCACTTGGATATAATTTAGGGATAAAAACTGCAGTAAACAAATAACGCTAAAGTTGTAATATAATTTTTCAAACCGTTACTTCAAAGTAGGGGTTGGCAGCAGGTCGATCGCGTAAGAAAACTGCATCGTCACGAAAAGGCAAGCTTACCTTGCATTATTCCACTATGGTGCAGCTTTTAAAATAGAGCCATAGTGTACCGTAATCCTTCAAGGTAAGACTGCAACCTTTCAGGATAAAGGGAGGGCATATTTTATTTATTTCCTATAAAGATAGAGACATAAGTATTGAAAAAATATTGAATTTAAGGAATAAATACAAGATGTATAGGAAAAATAATAATTAAAAGTAGAGTGGAGAAATCAGGGGTGATCGCGGGACCTTTGATAAATGTAAAAGTCACTCGGGGCCCAAAAAAAATAGCTGAACCCCGCTTTAAAAAAGCAAACAAAATTAAATCAATAGTCCAGCCCACGTATTTCCATTTGTTTCTCTCTTAAAATTGTTATCTAGTAGAGGCTTGTAAAGTAAAACCTTAGCTCGTTGTTAGTGCACAAACACTCAATTTTAAATAAATATTTATATAAACTGCTGTTTAAACTAAGGCAAGGACAATTAGCTAGTAAGGAGCATTAAAAATAATATATCTTCTTCTACTATCTTTCAAACATTACGATTTAGAAGTGAAAATCACATTAACGTCTAATCTTATTGCCTGCCATACTTCGGATTATGAAGGTCACACATTCAAATAAAAACTTATGTTGTTTTTTAATTTGTGTAGCCGGCTACACTAAACGACTTAAGTACACCGCACACGTCCTAGCAAAAATTGAGAATGATTATTTTATGAAGTAGAGCTTACTTGTCTTAACGCACACGTCAAATTAAGTTAGCAATAAGACCTAGAGCAGTGGTTCCCAAATCCTGGGTTACAACCCATGTAAGAGTCGCGAGGATGCTCCAGAGGATACCAAGAAGGTTTTGAATTTTCTTTCCAAACCTCATGAAATGTTATAATTACAAACAATTATTCGAAATGGGACATTATGAATAATTACTGCAATTCTGACAGTAGTGACAGTGTATAAACAACGTTTTGAAACCCTCCTGTACTCGTAATTTTGAACCCGGCTCAAGGACAAGCTCATTCTGACTCGGAAGTTTAAAAAGCTCTTTTCCCTCTACTTAAAATATAGCTTACCTCTTATTACGGGAATTTTCAGCTCTTGTAAAGATCAAGATCCTCAGAATGATTTGT
Source organism: Timema californicum (assembly GCA_902141385.1). Classification (NCBI taxonomy): domain Eukaryota; kingdom Metazoa; phylum Arthropoda; class Insecta; order Phasmatodea; family Timematidae; genus Timema; species Timema californicum. The sequence goes on along the minus strand of CABFOW010005342.1, from coordinate 1,185 downwards.
ATAAAGCTCAAACTCCAAGAGCTCACCTACAAAATGAAGCAGCATCCTGGTTGTCACTGAAAAACTATGTTTTGGTCACTTGCACAAATTTTTACATGATTATATTGTGCAATTTTCTATTTGTAAGATTAAAATGTTACTGAAATTGATTCAACACAGCTGATGACATTTATCGATAGAAAAAAAACACGCAATTAGAGCCCTCCCTAAGAATGAAACAGCAGTGGCCAGAGAAATAGTATTTTTTGGTCAGTTACTGAACATTGTAACAAAGTCACATTTTCATTAAAATTTGTACTTTACATTTTGTTTGATAATAACGTTATTAAAATATTTTTTTTTATCCAAACAATATTTTTTAGCACCGCGTATTACCACCCGTTAAGTTTACGAGCTTATGTACTAATTACAAATATGGTTTTAGGGATTAGTAAGGTTATATTTATAGGAAGTGTACCCATCATTTCGTGGAGGAAGGGTGGAAAATAATGTTGGAAAAACACCCTCAGTACATCCGACTGAGATTCTATCTAACCTTGATTTGCCCGTCAGCCTACTGCGAGAGTACCACGTTAGACTATGTGGCCATTGAAGCAGGTGTTCAAATTAATTCAATTAAACTCATTTAATAAATACGAATATTTAAATAATAGGAAAGTTAACCTAAATATAAAACTACCCTTTGGGTCGCCAGGCGGGGATAATATTATATTTAAGGTAGCGACCAAAAATGTTTGGAAAATACTGGCCAGGGCCTAGAGCAAAGCACCGTCACCTGCTATCATGAAGCATTCCTCCTACAATCATCTTCAACCTTTCCGAGGCTGCATTTGTCTACCCGAACCCTATTAAACCAGCTAGAGTGGCTTGCTCAACGAGTCATACAATTCATTACATACACGTCATAATCATCCAAATTTTTTTAACAAATCATCATGTATCACCAAAAAACAAGATCAACCACCATTTTTTATATCATACAAGAAAATGGCATCTTAAAACACACCTATCACCATGTACCCTAGTCCTGGAGGGTGTGTGGATGGCTAGCAAGTCAATAGTCGCCACCCTCCAACAACAACAAAAAACGCTATCCTTCCTTGTTATTATTATTAGCACCACGTCTTACTACCCGTTCGGGTTATACGCACTTACGCTAATGTGTAATGGTAGGGTGACTGTGAG